>DWEI01004691.1:0-11448 GCA_018245875.1 Mysoria ambigua
AATTGCAAAGTTGGGGCGCTAATTACAATAAGCGATCAGCGCTACATTACCAGCGCTGAAGCTGTACAAGGGTTTAGTGAAAGTGTTATAATAACTTTGTGACACTTATTCTGATTTCAACGAACTTTCCATAAGAATGTTCGTTAACATTTACAACCGAAACTAATGTGTTATTTAACGGCCACAGTCAAAAAAACATTTTGAATAACAATACCACCGGCTATGTTCATTATGCGAGTAATAATTAAATTATAATACCGTTAAAATAAACTTAACGGTTTCCCAACGTTTGCATTTATAGGAAGTTAATAAATTCTTATAGCCGTTAAGAGAAACGTTGATGGTAAAAGGCGGAGGTTGATAAAGAAGTAAAGATATGTGATTGTTATGAATAGTGACACATTACAGTAACTGGACTAGTTGATCTTCTTCCTCCCTTTATCACAGTCGAAGTTGTGGTCTGTTGTAGCCTATGGGTATCTAAGTTCACCTGTAACATGTCATATGTCGACTCTATTTGTTTTGTTTACTTAGCTACTTTGAACCGATTTAAACATTGACAGACGAACAGTACACATTTTATTACAATTTTACTATGACAGTTTCATATTGTCAAATGTTAATGTGCAGGGGCCCAGTAATAGGATAACTGTAACGGTTATGGAAAGTTATAAGAACCATAGCGATTCATAAAATAATTTATACAAATAGTATACATCAATTAGGAACAGTAACAAGCAACACATTGTTTAGATTAAACTTTATAAAAGGAAAGCTATAAATTAAGACGGAAAAGCTATATATCTGTTTGAAATATAATCCACGACTTAAAATCAGAAAATCGTGAAACATATAAGACAGAAACAACAAAAGAGTTGCGAGCCACGAAGAACACCTTAAGCGATGAACAGACAGACAAATAAATGATTTCTCGGAGGCGAGTCTATTTTTAGACGTTCGCAAGTTCAAGGCTTAATGTAATATACTGATTGATGTACACTTTGAAGTCAAGGTGTGAAGACTATCGCTTTATAACTACAGTTTTTAGGTGATTGGTAACTAGATATGAAGAAATATTTACTTAGAGAATTTTAATAATAATTAAAAAATTGCCCGAATAAGTAAGTGAAATGTTCCAAGTGAAAATGCTAAAGATATAAATAAATAATACGAATTGATCCAAATGCACAAGTTTAGTCAAAAAATAAAATCAAATTGAACTTGGATAGGAAAATAAAGAAGATGACATAAAAAATGAAAGATTCTTACAAATATTTTTTGTACCTTATTACCTACTATTTGGTACTTAGTGCCAAAAATAAAGTAGGTACATATGTATTTCAAAGGAGAAAGTATATCATTTCATAAAGGTCCTATTAAAATATCATATAAGGCAATAGATTAACGATATTAGATCAAATAGTGATTTAAAATAAGATAGATCTCAACTTTAAACATTAATGCCCAATGTTCTTGTGTCCCGAATCACAATCCCGTAGTTTTGGGATTCCCTAGATTTCATTTCAACCCATAGTCGCGATAAATATCCAGCTAGCAGTTTAAGACGTCATTACGGTCACGATTTGTGTTAAACTCCTTTCTATGAAGATTTATCGCTTGCCCTTTTATCGCTACAGGAACTGACGGGTTGCGGCAATTTAGATTTTAATTGGTTTATGCAAAGCAATGTAACTGTACTTTACTTGTCGTAACCTCAGCCCGGTATTGGTCCATGGGACGCAATGACCATGTAGCATTCAAAACATTGTTGTGTGATGATTCCTCTATGAGCAATTCGAAGTCAATAACTACTTCTTGAAATATAACTTCTATTATCAAAACGAATGGTACATGCTTTATCCCAGTTATTAATACTTGGCAGATATTTAAGGATGTTGAATTTGTTCATTAATGTCATATGATTTAGATGTAAAGAGGTAGTAGTTCAAAAGAGATTGAGTAGCAAAAGTATTGAAGTAGATCACAATATCAAGTGTAATCGTTGGAACGATTGCTAAGCTTTTGCACCAAGATTTATTCTATATAAGGCCAGCGCGCTCAATACTGTGTATTTCACTAAAATACATAATACATAAGCACTAGGCAAATCCCTTGATGACATTATTAAGGCATTTCGTGCCAACTTGTCGAGGTAAATTGTTGTTTCACAATCGTATTATTCGTTTTCAAGAGTTTCGAAATAACACTGTGTGTTCTTGACTTCACAATGATTTCATTGGTCTACTTATATTCTATTTTATAGGTATGTTTCACTTTCCTTAATATATATAAATTTCTTGAAATCGTTTCTTGAAATCTTTTTCAGTTAAGATATAATTATATTAGGACTATACAGCTGTATTTGTTTGTAAATAGAAAATGTTTACTTCAAATGTAAAGGACCTTTGAACACGCCTTAGGAAGCGCGAAGTTACAGTAAATGAAGTTATCAATGGTAAATACATAAAACACAGGTTAATAGTCCAAACTGTGAGACATTTTAAATGAGAAACATTCTATTTCGAACTTAATGTTAATGATTATAAGAATCATATATGAGAAACCGTTGTCTAGAACAATGTACAAATAAAAACTTTGGTTTCAGATAAAAAAAGATAACAAGTTGTCATAAGTCGAAACGTGTGTAATACAATAGCAAACAGTGTTTTAAGGCTTTTATACTTCCATAGAAATTTCACATTACATGATTGTATTAAAGTTTATGAGATATTGTTTCAAAAACTCGCAAGAGACAGGAGAGAGTTGGACTCACGTGAAAATTTATTTATTCAAAAATGTATTAAAACAAATGTTGATACTATGCTATTTTCATACCTCAAGATGCGGGGAACTTTGGATGAGTTGTCATGTATACATATACATATGTTCAACAAGTTATGACGCTTACCTGGAAACAAAATAATATAATTAATCGACTAGTTTTTGAAAGGTTCAAAACTTATAAAAAATGTCAATATGCTTATGCTTTGTTTTATGCAAATAGGCCGAGATATGTATAACAATTCCACTTTTCATCAATTAAGCTTACGTCCCCCTTTGGCAAACAATATATACACCCACACGGTCAGAGACGACGAAACGAGCTCGTGATACGAACACGAAAATTTCTACAGTCATCTTCAAATGCATTGATAATGTTCTTAAATCGGGCAAGCTATAACAAAAGCAAACAATAGCTTTAATTGTCCTCCAAAGAAACCTTTCTGATGACAATAAAACAAACAAAAGGTCAGAGAATCGTTCACTGAATCATGTTTTGTTAAGTAAACGAACATTTATATTTGACGACCGTAAACAGAGATATATGTATAATTACAGGTGGGGCGTCACGACACGACATTTCGTTGTTCATGTCGGAGAGTGTTAATTGTGTTTTCTTTTGTATAATAATCAAAGTTTGTTTTGATAAGATTCCTTTCCATTGTGTTTTACATTGCTCATCATCCATTGTTTTTCGACAGGTCGTATTAAATTTCAACTAATGACCCTTTCTGTATATCAAGATTTTTAAATAAGTTGGTGGAATATTTTAGGTTTAACCATTTTTTGAGCACCTTCGCGTACCATGAGGCATGCTGTGTATTTCTGATGAATTTCTCACTAATAAATCTATTAAGTTTGATGTGTTTTTGGCGTACATTACTCTAACTTATTTATATTACCTATTTTAGATTAGAACTAGATGTTTATTCTTATTATTATTATCAATGAATGAAGAAATTCTAAGCTTCGTGATTTTGTCTCTCTGTGGCTGGCGTATACAATTTTTATTTCTATATAACGACGCTCGATTCTATGATTTTACACGATAGAAATGGTCGGTATCGTGAACAATAAATACTCATCTCAAAGGGTACTCCATACTCAGGTATGACATTTGCGGGAATACAAAGTTTCTAAAGCAATTAGTTTTTGCTACGGTAAAGGTGCTGACCTTTCAACTGTCATGAGATCGAATTCAATTAAATCAGCAAAAGTCTAATTTGGTTTCAATTGTTCTTGAACGGAATATTCAGTGAGTTTGATAGAGAATGTCGTTATGAAGAGACGGAATTGCACATTTTAGTTTTCGCAGTATAAACCATTTAGTATTTACCATGGAGTATCCAGTTTGAAGAATGTATGTCATGTTATGGCCCTAAGGATAACAATCCCATTTGTGAAAGTTGAGAATTTAAAGACAGATAGGATAGGTGTAGCATGGTTAATTATATATTACATAAATGAATACGTAGCACATGTTCCTACCAACGTACTTTTTCTTGCAAATAAGCAGAAACATTTATACAGTTTTTAAGTATGAAAAAATCACAAATAAAGTACAAGCGTTGAAGAATTGTCGTGGAGATAAGAAAAAACAAGTTTGCAACACCAATAACCTACGACTTTTAATAAATATAAATCACAATTCTATGTAATTACGAGAATGTCGATCCCCTTTGCGTCGTAAGGGTTTTTAGTTCGCGCGATTTGTTCGACATTATCATTGTCCCATTGTATTTACCTATTCCTGTTTCCGTACTTGATAAAAGCCATTCGCAAGGTTACCACTATTATATGGAAATTGTCTTAACACAGGCCAGGCGAGATCGTGTGATTTGTTGAAATAAATTGGGCGAACGAATTGTTAGCTAAGATGGGTTAAATTAGCAACCTTTAATTGATGAGGGAGGCAGCTACGGCTTATCTGAACCGTCTCAATGATCGAGGAGACCTCGGTGAAATCATAATTTATTGAAGTCCACAGCTGGACAAAGGCTTTCCTTTAGGTATTATGCCCATAACACCTGCGCTGAGCATGCGGGTTGCGAATCGCAGATCACAAGAATCATTAAATAAAGTAACAAATAATCGACACAATTTTAATTTCGTGTTATATATTTATTAATTTATTAAGACTTGATTGAAAAATCATTAAAATGAGGTTTATAATAATAAGATTTAATTATTAATTAAAGGCCCAGCTGTTTCGCCATTAAATGAACACCTGTATATATTTCTTCAAAGTATTATCTCTGTGGCATTATTTGAGGCACGCACCTCGTTCATACAAGCGCCGGGCGCCGATACGTTAAACCCATACTATTTATGGCAAGGAATGTCTTAAGACAACATACATTAATCCTTATCACTATACAATGCAATTTCGACCTTAACGTATATTAACTAAAGACAATCTTCACTAAAAGCATTCCTCATTTGCAAATTACAATTCAATCTGTGCTTTATGACTTACAATTTAAGATTGTTTTTATAATGCATATATATTTAAGGTCGGTAGCACATTGCGCACTGTTGATTGTGAATGTATTCAAATTTGCATTTTAACACATCGCAATAAGGTACAGTGAAATGGTCATATAAACGCCTAATTAATTGCGCTCGACGGGATATCGGTTTACGGGCATTGATACGAGTAATGTATTTGGCGTGTTTTGACTTAGTCGAATAAAACAGAAGAATTGTTTGAAACTGATGAAACAACGAAACGCATTGTTGATAGAGGCAGCTGTTGGGATCCATAAGTGTTTACTAAAGCTGAGTTTTCAGCGGTAGATCAAAATTTTAATAATGCGGTGCTTTTTTATAAAAATATTGTACTCGTCAAAAGGTGGTATTAAATAATATTCGGATTCCTAAACCCGAACTCTGTTTATCTTTGAACAAACAATGTGTCCATGTTTTGTAGATATCCATTTTGTATTTCATTTAGCAGATTCTCGTATTGAAATCACCGTATGTTCAGTACATAGAATTAGGTACAATAATTCCAAGTGAAATCGGAGAACGATTAAGGATGTCTCGAAAACGTAATTCATGTTATTATTGCCTCTTTTCCATTAGGTTGCTAATGCTTTGATCACTTCGTGTACAATTCTGAAAACTTAATCAGGCTGATTAGAATTATCAATAAGTTTAATTGAAACTAAAACGGGCATTAATATAGTCCGATTTAATCCTAATTCCAACATCTAACAGTAATCAATGATAAACTTAAAGACATTTGTGGACAAATATTTTCATATATTAAAATTGATCACGATTTGTTCGTAAGGACAAAATTAATTTATCTATTCGATTAGAAAATAATGTGATCGCTGTACCTACGACGAGTATCTAAACAAGAGTTCGTGTGCATAATGTAATTTATCTAAAGGATGTTTGTTATTTTTGTTACACATAAACAGAAAACAGTTATTTCTTAAGTATGACATATTTACTCCAGTTAAAAAAAATGACAAATCATTATAGGGTAAAACAGTTTTGAATTTGAATAGGTATAAGTCGGATGTTAATGAATCTTCAATTTGTTATATACAGGTCCCGTTTTCCATTTTCAGCCAGGCATGTATTTAAATTTCGAATAAGAGTGTCTTTTCTGAAGCTGAAAGTAAGTATACTTGTTTCAATGCGGTAATCTTTGGGGGTAATGCTGTGAAAACTAAAAAAAACCCATTTAAATAAATTGACAAAAAAGTTTGTCATGGTTGTGTGATTAAAAGAAGAATATTAGATATATAAATAAAGCCACATTTAGAAACTAAATTCGTTGATATATATCTAGAATAACAAATTTTATAAAACGTTGAAGTGACTAACATTTATTTATCCGGGTGCAAATGCGACAAGAACCTAATCATGAGTTGGCAATTAAATCTATATAGTTACTTGCCCAACACTTTCCTGAATGAATGGGCAACCATTTTAGTAACTGATTTAGGTGTGGTTTTATCACATCCAATTGATCGATCCAGGCCTTAATTACACCTGCCAACAGTAAGTAATAGTTTGCCATGCATAGCGGAAATTATAGTCTCAGCAGTGGGCTGCGTAACACGTACCAGTTAGTTATTAAGTAATTTTATTCATTATATACTAATCATCCGCCTACGATTTCAAATATATCCATATATATTACTTGTAACTTTTTTATTATTATATCTATCACATACGCCTCATTTTTTGTTCATATGTTGTTTCAATTTTATAAATCAAACTTCACGCGCGTATATTGAGGTCTCTGAGCACGTAAGTAATCATTTGGAGGAGAATAAACAAAACATTTTGCTCATCAGCACAGCGTGATATTGTCTTCTTCATGACCATTCCTCATAATATTTACAGAAACAAACAGATTACCCGGTTATATTATTCTGCTATAATATGTAAAAACGATAATAACATAACTTCACGCCTGTAATCCCCGAAGAGGTAGGCAGAGGAATGCAGAACATTCCCACGTTTCACCGGTTATGTTTACGTCTTACTATGGAATAGGTGGTGAGCCTATTGCCATGAATCGGGCACATATCCAGACTTATTAACATGGGGTTACAATAACATAAAAATAATAATAATAAATATTGACCGAGACATCTAATATTACTTCATTTCATAATAACTCTACACATTCTATAACATTATCAAAGCGGGAACGAAATATTTATTATTAATGTACCGAAAATTACACACAGCGTAACATATTCATTTAGCAATCCAATAATAAAATAAACCGTCACTTACACGTATCTAGAATCTACAAACAAACCACCTTATTGTCGAGGAAACGTTATACCGGGCACATTAGGCGCTCACAAAGGACCTTATCACTCGATCGGCTGCTCACAACAATGAACACTACGAAAACTAGCAAATATCGTTATAATAAAGCGATCATATTTCGCGCTCACAATTCCGATTGCATCTCTATAGGGTGACCAAATAAAAGATAATCCTATTCACTGTTTGGGAAATAATGACATTTTTTTTCCGTCAATAACAAAATTCTCACATGACAAGTTCTGTTGCCGCTGTGGCTACATCCGATTTGTCCGTTCCCGCGGACACCACAGTGTCGTTTTTCTTCAGTTCCTCAGCGCCAAGGTGTCCTGTTACATAATACCATCAATTAAAAAAGTCCAAGATTTGACATCTGGCGCAAGTTAGTGGTAGTTATGATAAAACGTTTTGTAAAACCATAATAAATGTAATGAATCGTAATTTTAACATAACGTGTAACTTATTTCATTCAACTCGAGTTTCGAAAATACATAGAATAATTCTACATAATATACGACTGTAAGTTTATATACCAATTTTTAGTCTTAAATGTGAAACTTGTCATCCAGATGGTCGGTCCTTATTTTTTCCCTTTGGGTACCTACTTATTTTTATTTACGATTTGTGTAAATTAGATTACATGCCTACAATTACAGAGGCACTGGCCTGCTCTAGACAGCGAAATATTTACAATACATACAACATTTGTTCTCAAAACACAGGTTTAACTTTATATGTCACTTCTCGATTTAACATAAGGTTTTAAATAAACTTTTCTTCCACTGTTGGAATGTACGATATACGTTTTACAACCGAAACGCATTTTATATGTAACGAGTAACGAGGAACGCACTTCGACGAAACGCACTTTACATGTATGTATAGATTTTTACCACGAGTAACGAAGACTGTTATCAGATAGCGTATAAATGGGATTTAACAAAAAATCAAGCCCATTAGAAAGCAGTTTAGCTTTCACAAAGCCATTTGGGCCTCGGACAATACGCGGAGTGCTTATCTCACAGCAATACGTACTTGCACAAACGCGCGATACCATCGCATCGACACTGTTTAGTTGAGTGAAAAATAATATGTCCGTAGATGTTTATCTGTGTGTTGGTCGCTACCGGCCGTGCGGCGCTCGCTCGGATCGTATTCCTTTTGGAAACTAACGCTTTTGTCGTTCGCCTATTTGAACGCTGCGTTCTATAGGCACCCTGTATTTAAATTATATTGGAACAATATCGGTGTTACTATCTCCGTATGTTTAACGATAATTTAAGGGAGAGTTTAATAGATTGTAGCTTAACGAAATTAAAAATTAAAAATGTATTATTAACATTTGCGTTAGATATTGTCACTTTTATTTACGAGAACGTCCGTTATTATTTTAAGATCATAGTTCGATTACACAAATAACGTAGTATTTATTAGTAGAAGGTAACTATTTATACATACATAATGCCTTTTAAATTTTCCTCAGTACATACGCTTGACATTTTTCTTCCCGGCCTCAATAATTCTCTTTATTAGAATTATTAGAATTAGAATTAGAATTATTATTCAATAATTCTCTTTATTATCTTATTCAATAATTCTATTTATTAGAAAATTATAAAATATCTAACAGTTGTTCGCGATTCTGGATTTGTGTTCCTGTTTTATGGCTGGGGATATGGATTCGGGCGCGGTGAAAATCAAATAAACAAAGTCGAATACGGAGCGAGGTGTACTTACTACACAGAGGTAAATATTTCCAACGGGAACCGGCGGCGCTGGGCGGCGATGCGTGCGACGGCAGACGCGAGGCCGCGCGCCGCTCGAACATCAGATACGCGGCGTTTTGACACTTGACCTACGATCGCCACACGGCGCTCAGTGTGAGGACATTCCTGCGATTAACTAAACATCGCTGGACTTAGTTATAATTTATTGCATGTCACAACTATAGAATTTCATCTCTTCACATCGTTAGTCTGCCTCAAACTACTGTTTATTATGCGTCAACTACGGCAGTACTTGATTCCCAGCTAGGGGATCACAGAGTACCTAGCTTTTGCCTTTGCAACATTTTGCTTTTTGCGACATTTTGTCGTGTATATATACAGATATGTGAGAGTGGCTTGGGCTTAGGTGGAACTTGAAATTACTTACACCCGCTAGAATTTACGCCTTCAAATGGAGGATAGTCAAAATACATTGTAAAAAGTTGATATAAAAGATATAAGTGAAATCATATTAGGAAAGAAAAGCAATGGTTAGTAAAACTAGGGCGGACTAATTAAAATGTGTTATTTTATTAAAATCATTGTTGATATAATTAAGCTTTATGTTTAAAAAACATACATGACAAGTTTCTATTTTCAGTTAATTATTTATAATTTTTGTACACAGTGAAAAGGATCACTTTATGGGAAAAGGACCGCAGCACAAGCAAATACCGAAAAATTATAATGCATATAACATTTTTATTTTCCATGAGTAGTTATCAGATTTTTCCCGATGTACTTTTACTGAGGGAGACCCTAGCGTGAACCTCCTACCGCTCGCGGCGTAAAGCAAAGCGGGTCGCGTCTGACCGCAAATAAACAAATACACGCAATTATCGCAACAAACACGCTCGTGTTACCTAAACATAAAAGTTATTTTCCTCTAAACCCGTCATACATAGATCTGACTGTCGTTTCGGCTAGATTATTCTGACAGTTCACGCGCGCACGGCTACTGCCTTTTAGTTATTTCGGATGCGATCATACAGATGAATATAGCCTTTAGCGCTTGGGAATAAGGTGCGTGCACGTAGCAAAATTCGTATGTAAATGTTGGACCATTGAAACGCAATGGCTGCCAATCACAGGCTGTCCGGTATGCAAGTGTTTATGTAACCCGATATTTCTTGTGACTGGCCGTTCTACAAAACAGTTGTGAGATTGGACGTCCGATCTATTACGGTTTAAGTCGTGATGGATGTAAAAAATATCATGCAACAACAAAAAATAGAACGTCCCGCACCGAAACGCTTATCATGCACACAAAAAAAAAATGTTTTGTAACTCATAATACATTTGAATACCACGCACTCACAGTTACAGGAAAAACCTAATACTCCCTGTATCCTGGCACGTGGTCAAGTGTCTATTCTTACCCCGGCTCGCCACGTTACGACAGACACTACAATTTATTTACTTCAAATTGTGCCAACGTCATGATATTCTTTTTAATGTGCTGACATTATTATCGATATAAAACTGAATGATCATGATTCGAAATTGTGAATGAGGTATTTATCGACGCGCGTGAAAGATATGACCAAATAACGAATAATAATAGTGACTAGACATTACGTTGGGGAAAAATTATCTGAATGATTCTAAAGTCGGTATCTAAAGTAGGTAGATACTGTAACTACGAAATCAAGACCGTCTTCAGAGGGACACCTGTGCCCAAGCTTACAGTATCACCTAATGTTCTTCATATTTAACATTCGAATTTATTCTTGTTCCATATTGAGGAATATTGAGGACATTTGAGCCTCGTTGGCCGTGTCGGTTGCAAGTGCGACTGCCGCTTTATTGTATGCTAATTGTACGTAATTTAATTGTATATATATTTAAATTAAATAATTGTAAAAACGTACGGACTGAACGAACAATTTGAACTTGAATCATCACCTTACCCAATTAAAATGCACTATGTAATTTTGACTGCCTCGTTGGTCGTGTTGGTTGCAGGTGCGACTGCCGATCGGGAGGTCTCGCGTTCGATTCCCGGGCTGAACACAAAAAAAAAATCTAATTTAGATTTTCTAGTAGTGGTTCGGAGTCTGGATATGTGGTCGATGCATGGCAATAGGCTCACCACCTATTC
>DWEI01004692.1:0-11446 GCA_018245875.1 Mysoria ambigua
CATATTACTTTATGGATAGTAGACGCAAGGTGCAGATCTCTCCTATTAGTCATATTTAATATACCCCTTCTGTTTAAGTAAGGTGTTATATGTTCTCTTTTTGGCATATTAAAGCAGAAGCGGATGCAGGCATTTTGGACTCTCTGTATTGCCCTTTCTGTGTTGGCATTTATCCTAGGCCCATACGTAGAGCTGCAGTAGTTAAATTGAGAAAGTATGAGTGAATCGCATAGATGTAATCGTAACTCGGGTTTGATGTAAGGCCTAATTTTGTAGAGGGTTTTAAGTTTGTAGAAAGCGTTCTTAATTTTGTTAGTGACATGTTCTACAAACTTTTGTTCCTCATCCAAGATTAAACCAAGATTTCGAGCCGAAGTCACCTGTTCTAGTGCAATGCCATTAATGTTAACTTTGTCCTTGCAGTCTAGTACATGTTTTATTTGGTGTTTGGTACCTAAGACTAATACCTGTGATTTTGTCGGATTTAGAAAGAGGCCATTTTCTTGAGACCAAGAGTAAATATTTTTAAGATCATTGTTTATTATTTTTATTGCTTCTCGTGTGTCTTGACCTTTAAATGAGTAATATAATTGTGTATCGTCTGCGTATAGATGATATTTGCAGGACTTAATGTGATTGGGCAGGTCTGCTGTAAAAATTGAAAAAAGTATTGGACTTAAAAGAGATCCTTGGGGGACGCCTTTTCTAACTGGTTTTAGAGATGAAGACTTTTTTTTGCCGTTTATATCATCAATGATAACCATTTGCATTCTATTAGTCAAGAAGGATCGAAACCAATCGCAGGTGCTTTTGGAAAACCCGTAGTGCTTTAACTTAACAAGAAGTAGCTCCGGATCTAAAACGTCAAATGCTCTTGAGTAGTCAAGCAACACCAGAAAACTGCTCAACCCCATATCTGAGGCTTCAGTCAGATCATCTGTGACGTGCAGTAGTGCGGTTTCAGTACCATGGTCTGCACGAAACCCTGATTGGTATTTAGGGATAATGTGATTATTATCTACATATCGTATTACTTGGTCTAGCACCACTCTCTCTAGAACTTTTGATAATATCGGAAGGATTGAGATAGGCCTTAAATCTTTCATGTCCGTAATTGTTGACTTTTTTGGAATGGGCCTGACTAACGCTCTTTTCCAACAAGATGGAAAGGTATTTGTTTTTATAGACATATTGATAATTTTTGTGATAATTGGGAGAGTAATGTCTAGGGTTAGCCTGATCATGTCGATATTAAGATTGTCTTCACCAATAGCTTTTGTTTTAATTTTATTTATAATTTTCCGTACTTCAAATTCTGTAGTAGGTTTCAGCACTAAGGTCTCTCCTTTCCTTAGTTTATTGAAATTGATTATATTGATGTCTATTTTTGCTGCTGTGGAGGTCGGCAGGTTTAGGAAGTGGTCATTGATAGTGTTGGGGTCATTTAAGTGGTCTGGAATGAAGTTAAGGTGTTTTTTATCAACTTGAATAATATTTCTTATATTTTTCCATAAGATAACAGGTTTTTTCAAATTATTGTTAATCCAATAATTAAAGAAGGCTTTTTTCTCCCGTTCAATAGTAGCAGTCACCAGATTTCTGAGGCTCCGATAGTAATTTTTACTACTTTCTTTTTTATCCTTCTGCGCTTTTACTAAGGCCTTATCCCGCAATGTCATCATGAATTTTATCATGCTTGTTATCCAGGGTTTAGGTTTATCTCTTAAGATAGTCATGCGCATCGGGGCGTGAATGTCAAAAACTTTTATAATGTACGAGTTAAATTTTTCTAACATTTCATCTAAGTCACGGGACGCATAAATAGAATTACAAGGAATGAGTTTTAAGTCAGCTGAAAAAAGATCTAAATTGATATTTTGCAGAGCTCTCTGAAACTTCACGCGCTTGAATGGTTTGGGTTTTCTTATATCAAGGTCTACCAATACAAGCGCGTGATCGCTCAGGCAGCGATTATGCTGAACTTTAATATTTTTACATATAGAGGGACTATCTGTCATAACGAGGTCTATAATCGTTTGTGTATAATCAGTGACCCTCGTTGGCTCTTCTGTTAATTGTTTTAAGCCATGTTGTTGACAAAAATTTATTAATTGTCTTACCTTTAAACAGCTAGTATTGGACACGTCAATATTAATATCGCCAAGGATCCAAATGTAATCACAAGTTCCCATAGATGATGTAGATTCACTAAGACAGTCTAATGCTTCTTGGACATCAACACTTTCAGGTCTATACGCTGTGCCTATAGCCATGGTACTTCCTAGCAGCTGCACTTGAATCCACATTTGTTCTAAATCTGACGCCGGATGTACTTTAACCTTAGTATTTATTCCGTTTCTTATATAAAAGCCAACTCCTCCTCCCTTCCTACCTTCTCTAGGTTTATGTAAAAATCTATAACTCGGTATCTCAGGAGCTAGACGCTCTTCTCCGGCCTTTAGCCAGGTTTCGTTGATTGCTAATATATCTGGTGCATATTTATGAATGGTTACCTGAAATTCATCTCGCCCACTATTCAAAGATCTGGCATTTAATAATCCTAGTCTCAAACCGGCTTCCTTTAAAATAGCCATTGGTAGAATATTAAGAATCCAATAGAACAGGGTATTATGTTGATGTAGTCATTTACAGTATCATATTTTTGTAAGTCTGTAGGTATTTGTGAATATGTGTGTATGGGTACCTGTGGGTTGAGTGTGGTTAACTTGTGTGATGAAGCATGTTTGTATAAAAAAGAGTAGTATTTCAGAGTGTTGTTCAGACTAATCTCTTTCAAAAATATAACAGCAAAACAACTAGTTTGAGATAATAACAATAAATAAGGAACAAAGAAATTGACAATTAAAGTGCACGAGAAACGAGGAGTCCAGACGGTCAACCTTGGATATTTCCAAAAACCTTTAGAAGGTCCATTTCACTTTGTATACGGATACGAGGTTGTCCTTGCTCTCGTCGTGTGTAGATTTTCCCGTCACGCGTCCATACATATTTATAACTCATATTACGGGCCAATGTACGGGCTTTATGGAATATCAGGCGGTTGTGCTTGGTGAGTCGCTCATTGATGTATAGTTTACTCGGTGGGTTTGGTAGACTAAGTCCTTCTGTGGTGAGGTGGCGTCGAGTGCGTGCAGCTTGCAGAAAGGTGTCCCGGACAGCTCGGCGCGCCAGTCGCACGGTGAGAGGCCGTGTCCGTGGTAGCGCACCGTTGTCTGGAACTTGCCGCAGTAGCCCCACTCGGGCAGCGCTCACGATGTCCTTCTCATCAAGTTCAACACCAATCTTCTTCGCTATCGTAAGAACGATGTGCGTACAGTTCTCGTTTGCACCTTCAGGGCAGCCTGCTATTTCCAGATCATTACATAGCATCGCCTGATCCCGTTCCGCAATATCCGCCTGTAATTTTGAGACGGTATTCTCTATCGACGCAATTTCAACAGTTTGTCGCGTCGGTTCGGCTTTATTTTCTAGCATTAGTATCCTGGCTTCTAATTTTTCTATTCGTTGATTTTGAGTTTCGATGGTGCGAGATAGGCCAGCAACAATATCTCGGATGTCGTCCATTTGATTATGGAATAGTATATTGAGTAATTGTTTAAATTGTATATTCACACTTCAGTCGAATTCTACATATATTAGTTAGTACTTTTATACCAGTCAAACTGTTTCAAAATATATGCAATTACAGCGTCGGAATTGACATATATGAAGTACTCAAAGAAGTAAATAGATATTAGGGACATCAACATAATTAATAACAAATTCGTAAAGTGTGTAGGAAATCGTTAAGTCAAACAATATTAAAACCGTCTAAAAATATTAAAAGCGTCTGATAGTGTTATAATAAATGATTAAAATGTACCAACCAAAGGAAGCCTAGCAACGAAGTGAATAAAAAAATATGACTGACCGAATGAAGCGTCGTGCTGGTTGTCGCCGTTGAGCTGCGCGGCGTCCGGCGCGCGGCCGGGCTGGCCGCCCAGCGCGTGGCTCTCCACGGGCAGCGCGCCCAGCGGCTCCACCAGCGGGCCGGCCTGCGCCGCCTCCTCGCAATCGCGCAGGAACGGATTGATGCGATTCCTCGAGCCGGGGGTCAGCACCGGGGTCTTAGCTTTCTCGTACGACGAGTCCTCCAGCTCGTTCTTCGATTCGACGATTTCATTCTTCAGCTCGGTGATGTCATTTCTAAGTTCGGATATTTCGTTCCTGAGTCCCGCCATGGAGGTCTTGGTCCGGCTGAGCTGCGTGTAGTCCAAAGCCTTGTCGAAGTCGGGCGTGTCGTCGACGGACATGCTCCGAATCGACAGCGTGTCGTCGTTGGTCAGATTGGTCGATGAAACCGCTTGGGAACCTAAAACAGCGAAAGGGAGACTTACCTTACTGACAACAATCTTCCTCTAGCTTGTCAAATGTCGCCGAGCGAGCTCACAGCGTACCTGGTCGTTAATTTTTCGCGGATATATAGATTGTAGTAAAGTGATCATGACGTTGATAATATTGTCATTTAAGACGAAACTTAGCAGCACTCCATCAACAAGGCTCATGAGACTATTAAAATTTATTGTAGCTTTGATTTGAACATGGCGATGTCTACTATGAAGGGAGCCCCCTATGGTGGCCGTGGCTGTAGCGCACGCGTGTGCGTGTACTGACCGTATCCGCTGGAAGATATCGAGGGCGAGTTCTTGGCGGGCACCCTCTCGCAGGCCAGCTCGTGCAGCGAGTCCAGGGTCTTGGACGTGGGCAGGAAGCCGCGCGGCGCGGCGCGCGCGCGCGTGCGCTGCGGAGCACAGCGTTATTATACTTTAAATATTATGCTTAGTGTAATAAGTAACGAATGTTATTTACGTTAATAAGTTGCAGTCCAACACTTAGAGTACTTCATTTTCTTGTATTTACGTCAGTAATGTTATTATTATGAAACTCTGAATAAGTTTTTAATCCATGAAGTACTCTTTATTCTTTACGCGGGAACCATAAAAAAACTACCTGATATCCTGGAGAGATATCCCGGGTTATGTATGACTTATACCGTACTAAGACCCCTCGGCCTTCCTACGCATTAGGTTTCCGAGCTCTGTTGGAATACATCTTTCAAACGCAGCGCCCCTAAAGATCTCGGTGAGGCAAAATGCCTCCCCACGCGCACCGACGGGCTACGCATTAGTACACTGTCAAGTGGGCGCGCGGCACCTGCGAGCGCGGCGTCGCCAGCTCGTCGGCCGGCGCCGCCTCGGGCTCGGAGTGCGAGTCGTCGTCGTTGCGGCGGCCCGGCTCCTCGTGCAGCGTCGTCATGCGCAGCGCCAGCTTGCCGCTCGCCGGCGACGCTGCAACACGCACGCACGCACGCGCTCATATCGATCACCGCATACCCACGTTCGTCCATTGCACTACCGACAACTCAAGCCAACTGAAAATAAACTAATTGATGTAGCTTTATACAAATTTACAACTAGCTCGGATAGAAAGGAAAATTATTATGGATACGAATATATTTTACAAAGAAATATTCGAAAAATTCCAAGTTAAACTATATTTAAGTAATCACTGTAGAGAAAATAACAAAGCAAATTAAAAATTTGACGTAATCTAAAACTATGCACTAAGTTACTACTTTTTGTTTTGTTTCCCTTATAATTTATTGCAATGCCCTTACAAATTATAAAAATGTATACCTATCTACTTAAAAAATGTATCAATGTATATTTACTTCAAATAAAAATTAATTAGCAGATCACTTTAATGCGATTACAAATATTTCGAATGTCCCCTTAAAACCAACTAAGAACAAAAAGTGAAAATGCTCAATAATAATTATAGGCATCATAGAACAAAGACATAAATAATGACAATGGTTCAAAATATCGAACGAAATAGTGCAAAACGATGTCATTGAAAATCTTCACAATGCATGTTTGTGCCCATGACAGTATTGAGCTCAAAATAAACTTTAAAATAAATACAAAAATATACGTAAAAGAAACGATTTCAGTCATTTTAAATTCAAACACAGTACGCCAATTCCATGCTTTCGCAATTATTATCATGCCAATCGATTATACCGCCAAAGAACGGTTCTTATTCAGCTGAGCAAACAAAAATAAAACAAATAGCCGCATGTAAAAATAAACCGAGCCGTATATAAAAAAATACATTTAACAACAATTGATCGGAAATCGACAACATATGAAATTAAAATCGATTCAACAATTATTTATTTATCGAGTGATCGATTTAGTATTTCTGGTTTGAACTTTGAACACGTTTCCAAATAATTTTAAAATTCAACATCTTGATAGGAGCGCGAATAAAATATACAGCAATTAGAATAACAGATCCCTAAGGCGTAAAACACAAATAAAAATGAGTAAATATACCCATTTAATCGGAAACGTGTTTAAGTTTTGAGGCGCTAAACAGCCGCTGTATAAAATCGACATAGATTGTAAAATCGGTAAAGTAAATCGAATATACACAATCGAATCGATAAAAATCAACCAAACTGAACATAAGAGAAGATGAAGACTGAACCAAACAAAAGTTTCAATAATATAATACAAACAAGCCAATCTAGTGATGCTACGGCTAAAAGTCTGCACGTACACTTGTTCGGCGTCTGCAGTCGCAGTGAGTTCAGGTTCAAATTCAAGTTTAGGAACGTTGGCCGAGCTGCAATAGAAACGTTAACATCCACATCAGTCTTAGGCACGTCCCGTCGCACGCGACGCGCGGCCCGCGCGGCGGCGGCTCCCGCGCGGCGCCGGCCTACACACAGGTCCAGCGCGGTCGTTCGACAGGTAAGACCGAACGGAAGGGACATCCTACAAAATATCATAATCTAACAACTGAAGGGATCAGGACAGTTTTCATATTTCATAGATTACGGTAGCAAAATTTCAAACAAGTTTTTTTTATCTAGATACTATGTAAAATTCTCTAAAATACACTTAAGATGTATTCATTTAATTATAAGCAAGGGGAGGGGAGAACCTTTAAATAGAAAATTAGAACAGTTTCATTGAAAAACCTTTTACCCCTATTAGATACAAAAGTTTATAGACATTTTAAATACAATTTCTAATAATATAAGAATATAATCAAGTCCACAATATCTAAGCTCATGCGTCGATTACATCGTCTATCCACAAGTTTATTTACCTATAATGTTGACACACAACAATATATATATATATTATTCAATTCACGTTACATTTCGCTACTGACATGCACCTGGTACCTAGCACACACATACCTACAATCGATTTCGTCGGTTCTAACGCTACTGTTACGTTCTACACACACAGACACAAAACTGCTTATCGAGTGTTTGAATACACGCGTCGTTCGTTAACAAGTTATTCTAATTGTGAACTTCGGCTATACACAGTGAATATTTTAATTTATAAAATGTCGTCCATTTAGTAAGCCTCTGTGATCGCTCAGTATGTATCATCGTCCAACTGGAAGCAGACAGACAGAATTGGTAATTCACAGCATATACATATACAGATCAACGTGTGAGAGGGAAAGATGGTTGTAATAAATCATGCCGGCGTCATGCAAATCAAAGAGACACGCAAATCAAACAAAGATAAACACAACGACAGAAGCTAGCTCTATGCTCGAAGCTATCATATCATTTTACACTCTAGCAGCCTCAGCTATAGATAGGATCTAATTTCATTTCCGGTGCGGTAAAATTTTGAAAATGATCTCACTCCATGATGTATGTGGAAGTTACCGATTGATAAAATAGCCAATGTCGCACACATCAATACAATGATCCAATAGAAACAGTTAACAGCCAATTATGAACCGAAACGCTATAACAAGAACTTAATTAATCGTGTAAGAGTATCACAGCACATCTAGGTATGTTTAGTTCCAACATTAATGTTGCATTCGTCTAATAATTTTGCCATACAATTGCCATTCCGAGTCTGTTACCGTTTATTGTCTTCTGTTTACCTGATAAGAACGAGCCTGAAGGTAGCGAGGGATCGAAATACAGAAAAAAAAGACATTAGTTTAAGCCCAGTTTCAAATTTTGCAAGTTTTTGATTTTGTGTGTATGGTGTGATCTTATTCTCTGAAGTGTTGATTCAAATGAGAACGTTTTAGAGTGATCGATTGAATCCATTTGAATTTAATTTTTCACAGAATAAGTTTGCAAGGACATATCGAAATAAAGACCGAGTCGATAGCTTTGTTTCACTCGTTCAATTTTCGAAAAGGTACGGTACATTTAAAAAGAACAGGGAAGGGTGGGGGGGGACAGAAGTAGTGGGCGGTGAGTGATGGGAGCATAGCATTGCCACGAAGCGAGTGGAAAAAGTAAATCATATCGAAATCATGAGAAGGTCAAATGTTTATCGTCATGAAAATATATTTTTATATGAAGGTCTTGCCAATCTTATTATTTCAATGAAAGTGAGTCACATGTAACTTTATTTGCTGAGTAGGTGCTTAAAATATTCGCATATAAATTAATTAATAGTACTTTCTCTATTTGCTAAACCTAGTTTTTCGTGCAGTTTGTAGATAATACTTCGTGTTCAAACTAATATTTTTCTTTTTTAAAACCTAATCTACTCAGTGCACTAAATGTCCTCGAAACTAATCATATGAAGTTCATATGAAGTTTTCCACACTTTTCAAACGAATATAAATCTAAAACAGTGCATATTTTACATATTATTTCAAAAATACTTATTTTGAAATGTTATTCTGTCGAGAAAAGTTTTCACATTACATATGTAACAAATTAGATAATTATATAAAATAGAAATATGTAAATATATGTAAATAAAAATATTTGTGTAACATCTTCGGAAATCGAATTTATGATTACATAGAAAAACTTATGAGTAAAAATTAATGTAACACTTTCAGGTATAATAAACAAAAAGGGGTACAAAATGGATAAAACGCAGGTATAATAAAGATGACGAGGTTGAAAAATTTGTTTTGTCAAAAATATACCTACAACATTATCATTTTGTGTATTTGTCATCATCAGTCTGACGTTGCAATGTGAATACATTAATTAAATTACATAAAAAAATAATTGTGCAAAAATTTTACCTAACTTATATATTATTACTAATAGTGTAATATTATGTGAAAATATACTTTTATAACAAACTGAAAATATTGAGTGCAGAATTAACATGTTTCAAGATATGTGATTCTGTAACATATTAAGTTAAGATTTTTATTATAAATAAAATACATTTTTTATCAACAAAAAACTTACATACACAACGTTCTATAGCTAGTAAGTTAGCTTTTCATAATAAACGCTACTCAACTAAAAACTCTCCTAACTAACCTAGGTATGAGATATAAAATTCACTCCAACCACTGTTCGAGTGAAATATATTTAGTAATACTCTAAACTCGTCAATGTAATAACTAAACAATGTTAAGTGCGATATTCCTGCCTAAGGGCACTACAGAAGTAGGTAGACGTAAAAAAAAAGTATAATGTTTGTGCGGTAGATGCGCGTCGTACTCACCGAGGCCGAAGGGCTTGGTGGGCGTGGCCAGGTCGGCGTCGGCGTGCGCGGGCGCGGCGTACGAGTGGCGGTGCGGCGCGCGGCGCGGCGCCTCGTCGGCCAGGTCGGCCACGCTGCCCGAGCGCGTGCCCGCCAGCCCCGACAGCGACTCGAACGACGAGTCCAGCCGCATTATCTGCGGGTACACGTACGGCTCAATCACTAACGGGATCTCTTCGACGTTTGTCAAAAAAATATGGATGATCGACAGCATAGTATCAACAAATATTATTGTTATATAATCGTGACAGTCCCAAATGGCACGTTGTATTATATTATAGAATACAATTATTTTGTTTATTTCTACTAAACATTTTAATATTTAAATTTTATTGAAACGAAACAGAATCCCTTAATGAACACATGTTGTATTTACAAGCATACAGTAGCACGGGACAGACAAACAACTTATGGATATTTATTACAAAAGTAAATAAAAATAAACAATATTCTATTGTAATAAATTATATACCAGGACTAACATAATATTACAACAAATCAAAAGGTCAAATTAATGATGTGATATTATAATACAAATTGACCCATTCCTTCTTTTTATGAGCGTGGATAGTGTGGAACGGTAAACAATGTACAAGAAAGTACCTTTATGTGCGTAATCTCCTCTACCAATATTGCATCGTACATCGGTGTACGAGTGATAGTTACAAATATTTACTTTAAAATTTAAAATACACGACTCAACATAGCAAGCTTTATACGAAATCACTATTAATAACTTTAACATCGATCTAAACGGCACCAGATCTTGCACTACTCGGCAACAGACCTTGCACTTTAATTAACCCTCATTATCACAATAAAGACGAGCTTTCAGTATTTCATATTTATATAAAACTTATACAAAAGAAAAAATGAAATGATCATTCTTCACGTAATTAAGATTTTAAATAAGACCACATAAAGAAATTATTTTATTATTGATAACTATTTGTCGTTAATAGCGTATCTTAGTATATACCTTGTGACGGTGCAGACCGAAAACATCTTAACAAGTAAATATGAATACAAACATCCCTTTGAAATCTAAACGTACAAGCGAGAGAAAGAAACTTAGCACAATTAAAACTACAATATAATAATATTCCTTCTACATAATGGAATTTATTGAAACAACTATTACCGTACAGCCAATAAAACCTATTCGTTCAGCAAGAGAATACAAGTAAAAAAATATCAAATCCAACAGAGACCGGTGAGTGTTGCCAGTTACAGGGTGCGAGCTCTACGAAGATGTCAGCGAACGTCCGAAAGCTCAAACGATCGCAACCGTAACGCAAACGAAAAGAGAGGGGCGATGCAACCAAATGCGGACAGAGCGGCGGCGGAGGGCGGGGGGCGGCGGGGGGCGGCGCGCATGCGAACACTCACGTTGTTCCCGGGCCGCGCGGCGCAGTCGCGCGCCGGCGCCAGCTGGCCGCGTGCGGGCGACAACACACGTTAGCGGCGCACGTTCACTTAAAACCTAGCCGGCTGCATCGTTCCATATTTAACCGGTTCAACCTCTGTCGATCCTCTTAAGGATTTCTTGAGGTTTATATTGGGAAGTTAAACAATATTGGAATACACCAAAATCGAACGGAATTTGGTCTCTTTGGGTTCAATACAGCTGCCAATACTCGCCTTGTGTTATTGATAGATAACGTAATATGGAAACGATCAGGCGTTGGGTTTTAAATCAACGATTAGCGACATCGACATAATCTAGCGTAAAGTGCTCACTGTTTCAAGTTATGTATTATTTTAAATAAATATATTATTTTATTCGTTAACTAAATACTACGACTCAAACAATTTAAATATCATTATAAAGTTTTTTAATTCTCGTTTAAATGTATGACAAACAATGT
>DWEI01004693.1:0-11446 GCA_018245875.1 Mysoria ambigua
TATTTTATAAAAAAGGCACTTCTTGGCAGTTTCATTTACCTTAGAACAATGTTATTTTTACAACCGTTTAAAACAGAATCCATAGATTAAAGAGTATTTCTAATATAAATCCATAACCAAATGGACTTGTAAAATCCTATTTGATAAGGAGTTTGATCGTCATTTATACAAAATTATATCCTAGTGTATTTTATTTATAGTTCATTAATAGTAACACAATCACATTATAATATCACTCACAGAACTGTGTCTGACACTATACAGTTTTGTCTTCAGACACATTTTACACACACTCACGCGCACATTCCCTTATTACCCGCTCAATACTGAATATTACTCCAATAATTTATAATATTCGTTGTAATACTTGATGTTCATAATATTATTTTGAAGTCTATTTTATTTAAACATTTGCTACAATTATTTTAATACATACACAATCATAATTATTATTATATACAAATATTATGAATATCACAAAAGTTGTATAAATAATATTACACGAGAAATTACAGGAGTAATATTCATATTATGTGGCATGTGCGCGCATTCACAATCTGTAGGGAAGTCGGAGGCTAGGACTCGCTCGGCGCGCGACCACCTGGCGGCACGCGGGGCCTGAGCACCCTCCCAGCTATGCAGTCTTCAGTTTTAACCCCGCTCGTATCGCTAATGGCGGCTACTGTCAACATAAAAATATTTTCTGAGTACCACATAATGACAATATTTTAAGGTTATGGCGCGTAAAATTGTACAAAGTAAAGGTTGCCATTTAAGTAAATGAATTTTTATACGCAATTTTTATAGCATTGTGATTTTATTAATAAAAAGATAAAATTGAGTTCTTCTAAAGTAATGTATTAAAAATATGTATTTTAATTATTTGTAATTTGAAGAAAATGTCGGATTAAATGTGAAATATAATAATGTTTAATGAAGACTATACACATACTGATCGTGACGTGCAACGTAATTGGTTATGAAAATGAATAAGAACATTCATACTGATTGTATCTACTGCAAATCATGCTCACGGAACAGCGTTATCTCAAAATGAACTCTACTAAATGGAATTTCAAAAACACGAACTACATTTTTAATATTTCTACAGATAATACAAATTGGATACCGTACTAAAAGGTCCATGCTCAAGAGACTAATAACAAATATGTCTAAATGTTATTAACAATTACTACAACTATGTACAAAGATTCAAAATGCCCGTACGTCATCACACATGATGTTTTTGACTATGAAGAGAGTTTGAAGTATGTCTATGACTGTATTTTATATACATCATGATCGTTAAATATATGGAGTTGCAAACTTTTTAAAAATATAGTTATAGTTATATATAAAAGTTTTTAATTACATTAATCATGAAAAACACCGACATATAGGTATAGAAGAGTAATTATTTTTTAGATGTTTAAGACTATATAAAGCTTTTTCCCGAAAAAAAAACAATAAGTAGAATTTATGTTGTGCAGGTCGTTATTTAAAAAGGTTGCAACTATCCATCAGTGCTAAAAACACGCATGGTAAGAAGGAATGATGTAAACAGGAAGAGTATGTGTCCGCGATGTAGAAGATATGAGACATCCATATGAGGCGGCGACATGACTTCAATGTTCAAATCCATTCTGAATATCTTACCAACGAGAGTAATTTTGGCACATCTATGTCCGTGCGAGCTCGTCACTGGTCAGATTCCTCTGGAAGGAGTACACGAGCCTGGCCGGCTCTATTTGGACTTGCTGCGAGTTCGCGTCGGGCCTTATCGAGTTGTCGGACGATTTGGCCTGAGAGTAATACGTTCCGATCTTGAAAACGGACTTGATCCCTTTGTCTTGGTACGGGCTCTTGGTCGTCCCTCTGGAGTACGTGGGCAGCTCATGCTTGTCGTAGAGCCCACGCTTGGCGGTGGCGGGCTTGGTCGTGAAACCGTCGAAGTTGTACGGACTTTTCGTCGTTGAAATCGAATACTTATTAACTGACGCTGGATAGGTCGCGCTGGCGGACGGCGGGGTCGGCGCGGCGGTGCTCTCCGTGCTCGCCGCCGCTTTCTTCGTGGTGTGGTAATAATACTTGAACCAGTTCTCGGTTGTGCTGGTGGGGGCGGGAGTAGTTGTCGTTGTTGTTGATGTCGTTGTTGTTGTCGAGGGTGTCGTCGTAGTCGTCGTCGTCGTAGTTGTAGTTGTGGATGTTGTTGTGTGTTCCGTATTTGTATTCTTTTGATTCGAATAGTACTTTTGTCGATACGACACTGGCGCCGCTGACGTGCTAGCGACGTAGGGCTGTGTGTTCTCTTCGTAACTGTTTTGTGTTGTTCAGAAAAAATAATAGATGTATTAATATAACGGCATTCGTCGTTAAGTCATGTACACATACTGTCTTCAATGAGATATACAAATATCACATTGCGTGTGTCAGTTTGTGGTGTAATTTCTATGGTATAAATTGTTTTATGCATGTTCAAAACGATAGGTGACGTATTCCGTACGTTCTATGTTTTGCCTTAACCTGATGTTATCACAGATTGTTACGTAGTAATGATTAAATTAAACCTATTATTTATCCGAATTACTATACTACTTGTGCGGATATAAATATGAGTGCGTGACACCGGAGATACGTGGCAGTGTATAGCGGCCCTGCGCCCGCCTCGCCGCGGACTGCCGCGCGTCGGTACGCACCTCGTCATGTTCCCGAAGAAGGGGCTGGTCTCCGGGCGCGCGTAGCTCGGCGTGTGCTGCGAGTAGTCCGGTATTATGTTCTCGTGCTCCGTTATGCAGCGCCCGTTGATGCAGTACTGGAACGTCAAGCGGTTCATCTCTCTGAGCCTTTTCATCGTGCCAGTGTTGTGCAAGTGGAACAAGGGTTCGATCTCATAATTAGAGCGTTGAGGGATAATAAAATATTAATTCATTCTCGTCTTTGGTTATATACTGATATTTTTATAAATTAATTAATTTATTTAATGTGCAGAAATTAATTTATTTATTTACAGACAAGCAACAATATTTAATGTAGTATTGAATTATTGATGGACGAAACCATATTAATTAAATATTTATAATCTGGACTTAATGAAATATTGTAAATGTTGCCATATACTATTATAATTCCAATTATTATCACTAATATTTGTCTATATTCAAAAATTTGATAGCAATGCAAATTATTTATTATTAAAAATGCACGCTTTGTCGGATTTATTTCTATATACGTATATTGATACTGTGACGAATAGCTCTAGTTTCACGAACACACACACACACACACACACACACGCACGCACCCACCTCGCCTCCAGCGGCGCCGCGCGGGCGCGCTGGAGGCGCGCGAGCGGTACCTGTCCGTCGCCGCACGGCGAGCCCTCGGCGGCGGGCCGGTACGCCACGCAGTAGCCGGACGCCGCGTCGAAGCAGAACAGCTGCGCGCACACGCGCTCGTCCTTGAAGCACGCGCTGCAACACGCCCACGGTTCGGTGGTGGGGAACATCAAGGGGAATGTTTTCATACCATGTATACATATAGCTTTGCACTCGAGGCAGACAAACAAAACTTACTGCTCTACAGTTACTCACTACAGTCACTCCGGCAATTACTGTGCAATTCAGTTAGCCGCCGAGCTGCAGTCGATCGCATTTCTGGTCTCACCCACCTCGTGCCGCGGTCCTTCCTGCACTGCGCGTCCAGCGTGAGCAGGCGGCCCGGCAGCACGCGCGGCAGCGACTCGTCCTCGTGCGGCGAGTTGTACAGGCAGGTGGCCGTGTCGCCGCTGGAGCGCAACCGGTGCAACGTTTTTACACTTATTTTCCTTGCGCGAAACTCAAATAAAGCCTTACGTAACGTCAACCCCGCAATCCCCGAGGCGGTAGGCGGAGGGTTATATTAAACTCCCACGTTGTACCAGTTAGAGTTTACGTCCCATCATGGGACGGTGGTGGCGGTCAGTCAAATAAAGTCTTAATTTAAATAAGCGATTTCGACTCCTCGTTGATGTACAACTCGAGACAATACGCTCCCCCCGAGCCCTCGCCGCGATACAGTGTCGTAAGTGGTCATCAAAGTCAATGAACATACATTAATCAGATTACAAATTACACGTGAACAAAACTGTCATATAACAATATAAGTAGGTACGTTTTATAAGCTTCGTATTCGTCCAATGATTGTTTACGTAAACATAAATACATAGATACAGTGGAGCCGGTCCAGTGTAGGCAGCTAGGCAGCGCAATGAATCACTCGTGTGATGGTTGTGCAAACAAATTATCGCAGGTAGCTCGTTGTAAAGCAATTAAGATATTGTACTTGCTCGTATGAAATATTACCAACTACGATCACACCTCCGCGGCGGAGGCTCGGTGGGAACGCGACGGGTCAATATGAAAGGTCAGGTCTCGCGTAGGTGACTTTTAGTGCCAATTTATTGCGTTCGTTTTCGTTAGCGGTCAATTATTTAAAATATTCGTCGCTTAGCATCGATTTGATACCCCGATTTATCTTACCGACCACTAATTGATTATGTTATGAGGCTTAATTAATAATTGTCTTCATGTTTTTACATTTTGTGTATCATAGCCGAACTTTTGTATTCGACCGGACACAAGTGTTATATTAGGGTGAAGAGTACCGATGCGTTATACGACTTAGGGTAGCTTTAAACTTATCTTTAGGGTTGTGATTAGTCAAACAGAGCTCTTATTGCTCCTAACGATTACACTAAAATCCGCGTGCCATTACTAAACGTTAGTACTCACTTCAAAAAGTGATGGAAGCTTTGAACACTGCACGGCGACCATCGGAACCCCTTCTCCGTGTGCCTCAGGTCCGACATGATGAACCCGTCCTCCCACCGGCACTTCTCAGCGCCCGGCCCGCCGAGGTACGACGGCGGCGGGCTGCCGCCGTGCACCGCTCCCAACCTGCAAGTTTCCCAGTGAATCAGTTCAAGAACCACGAACGTTAGGGTCGAAACAGATTACCAACACTTTTGCTAGTGTCAGTGCATAAAGATAAAAAATATCTGAATTTTTAAACATTGAGTAGATATGAATATTTTATTGGACATTTTAACATTATTATTTGAGAAACTGTTTTTATATACTTTTACATGCACTAGTGGGTAAGGTTGATTTTTTTTTCGACAATAAATAATCCAAGGTTTGTCATTTCGGTAAACCGCAACTTACAAATGGCCCACTTCGTGCGCCGCCACGATAATGCCAGAGAAACCACCAGTGTCCTCGATAATGGCGACTGAGTTGACCTTTTCTAGTCTCTTGTTGACCACGCACGCCCCTCCCACGTAGGCGAACCCTATGTTTCAATCAGTTGCAAATTGTTAAAACCTTGTGCTAAATATATATATAAAACAAGGATAAGAAGGTACAATCCAATGGCAAAAAAAATTGTAGATAGTGAGAAACAATCAGACCGCATTGTTATTGTACGTTTTTTAATTTGTTAAAAAAACTGAAATTTAACAGAAATAAGTAGAGAAAATATTAAACAAGGAAAAAGTACTTTTAGGTACATTTATAATGTATGTATAAAAATATATATAACGGAAAGGATTGCAAAGAGGATAAAGGAATCATAATTGAGGATGGAGATACAATGAAATTAAATGAGAAATTAATTAAATAATTAAGTACGAGCAATAAAATGAGTACTTACAAATGAATCTGGTTCGTTAATAATAATACTTACGAAATACGGTCAAAATATACACACGATATGCCAAGTACAAGGCCGGTGAAGCGAAATGGCATGCAAGCTTCGTGAAAACCAAAAGTACTCAGTTAACCCTAAATGTCAGCTACTGGCTAACATTTTAAGTTAAACTGGGAATCATAAGCCCGTTATAAATAAGAAAATATTTAAAATGTGTCTCCGTTTGCAACGTTCGAATTTCAAATAGATACTGAATGTTTGTAGTTTTTTTTGTTGATTATTGTGTTCCTTTATACTTTTGGTTCAATCAAAGTGAGAAGGCATTAATTATTAGTCCATGTGCAGGAAAACCATAAAAATTTAATGTTAGTATTAAAACTAATAGGTAACAATTTACCTACAGTGCTTCAATAGATTTGAATTTCGAAAACATGCAATTTTCTTTCACAACTATAAAAGTTAATAGATATATTTGCAATATGCATCGTTTTAAATGTTGAACTATTATTACCAATAGATATATTATATATTATATTAATAATATGAAATATATTAAAAACAAATTAAGAAAGACAAAGTCGCAACAAAATGTTGTCAATCATATCAAAAATAAAGTGCCGCGCTTTTATGACATTTAACACATTTTCATAAATTGTCATCGCCCAGTCATTGCATTATTGTAATGTTGTTTAAATTCAAATGAGGCAAGTAAAGCATTATATTTGATCTTTAGACCGATATTAAAGTTTGTGTTATAGATGTACAGTAACAGGCTCCAAGTTAATTTACGATGTCCTCGTGTCATTTAAGTAAGGTAGGGCCAACTGGTCTCCTAATCACCTTACGCAACTTTCTTGTTGCCTGTATTGGAAGATGTACCGTGGTCTTTTGAAAGGTACGCACCAAGAAGCCAATCATTATTTCGTAATAAATAGCCGCTCATACTAACTTATGATACTTAAATGTAAAATACTATTTATAAATTAAATTGCAGGTAAATGTTAACACCTCAACTGACAGGGTACAATTACAATATGCAATTCAAAGCAATGATAAGCTATCGAAGTATGTCTATTGCATGCTATAGTTTTAAAACACGAGTGGGTATCGAATTATTGAAGTTCAAAAATGGTTTATACATGTATTTGTGTATGTATATCCGATGATAAAATGATGACTTACGCATAAATGCTATAGAAGGTAGATGACTATACTACATACAGTGAAGACATGTTCAACGTATATACATGACAGGTCTCTAGAAGTTTCTAGAAGAGAACGACTGCGGAAAGACAGAATATTATTCACAAGGTGCTAATGAGATCACGGAATCGGGTGTAGGTAAATTTGGGTGGGTATTATCCCATAGTGGTAGCGGGACCGTCCATATCAATAATACGTAGGCATTTTTCAAGACAATGAGGGGACATTTTGCAAAAGAAATAGTCGCCTATAGTCATACAAACTTTAAAGTTGATAGACTGGCCTTCGAAGAAATTTTCGGTTCTAATTGTAATATTTTGGTGCAAGTTGATTAAAAATTGTTAGACCTTTTTATGTTTCGATTTGCACCTTCATTTCTGATGCACACTTTTAAAATGTCATGAGTTTCCTTTTGTGATTTCCTCATATCAATATTGCGCTCTAAACGAAAGGTATATAGAGAGCTCGCTTTTAAAGCCGGCGGAGCACTGACCAACCCTTGGAAATTTTTATAAGCCACGGTGACCGCTTACCATCAGGTGGCCAAAAGAAAATGTAGTTCAGAAACTTCCGATGTACTGTTTAACCACCAACCCGTATTTTCCCCAGTCCACACTGAAACAGTATATTCAGTTACAGCTGTAGGTTTTGCAGGTCTTATAGGTTGGGTCAGTAGTCGGAGACGTTCTTATCCCGGAAGTTGGACGTCAACGGTTGAAGCCAACGAAGAACAAATTGTCATGAGCGTTTTAATTGGGTTATTTAATTAATTTTGAATAAACAATCAAAAGGGCCCAATAGTAAATGATCTTTGGACACACATTCGAGTAGTCGCGGGGGTACATTTCGATGGTTAATTTTACAAGCTCGGTAAAGGAGGGGTAATTGTAACTAACAGAGGGATGTGAGTTGTTAAGGACTCGTTGCTACGTTTATCATGGACAGCCCCATATCGTGTTGAAGTGAGGGACATATGAGAGTACGAATATAGGCGTGCTCATGGTTATAAAAGAGCTATATTCTCGAAACACGCCTACCTGCTGTCCCCCTATTGCACGCATCGTTCGCATACTGTCTTCTGCACATGTCTAGTCTGGAAACCACGGAAATATATCAACTCAGTAAATGTTGTAACCCTTTTGACCTTCAACGATCCCCGTCAGGCATATTGGTACCTTGGGATGACCGTTTGTTATGACCAAACAGTCGTGTCGTCGACTCAGTTCGGTCACGTATAAATTTCCTTGTTCATACAACAAACAACATCTGAAACACCGGATTGGTCGTCCATAATACGCAGATTATACTTAGTGCAAACAACTATTGAATCGTGTTTCAATTATCTTCGAGATCAATGCCAATTTTATTATCCAAATCTTCTCAAATCGGCCGTGAAGCCGTACATTTTCTTTATTGTTAACTGGTTTAAAATGGGCATTGATAAAACTAACTTATTCAGCGCCATTACCAAATCCTCTACCTCGTAATATTAAAAAAGAAGCCATTTATTATTATTATATCACTGGAAAGCTTTTGTTAATGCCGAGTACGTAGAAACCACTCGCAATCACAAAATTCCCTTGCAGTCAATTTACCGGCTGTGCCTTTTGTACAGCGACCGCCCTTGCGTCGTCGGCACATGTCGTACCTGTTGGTGAAATTATCTTTTGGTCTCGATATACAACCGAATTGTCGCGTTGTCACCGAATTTCAATTTGACAGATGTAAATTTATGTGCAAAAAAAAACTCAAATGTCACTGACAACAAACGTCTTGGAATAATGGCGCCAAATTAACAAAAATCTCAATAAAAAATGTATACTTACATAAATCCTTACCTTTGTCGTCCTTCAGAGTAACAGTACAAAATAAAATACGAATCATGAGTATTCATATCAATAACGTCCATAGAATAGGTAAAACAATACGAAGGTCAGTTATGCAAAAAATTATGAATAATATTTTGGTAAGGAGAACACTGCAGCGGAATTTAATTTAAGAAATTGTTGCTATAAACATTATCCTCGTCATGAGTCTGTTGTGTTGTAAGCTTGCAAAAGTAACGACTGCTTTACATAAAAAAAACTGTTCATACGCATGTACAACAGTAATATAAATATGTATTTCGTTCTTATCGGGCATTAAAATTAATGGACACATTGTAGTCACGTGATTGCAAAATGGTTTTTTTTGTAATGGAACCTGAATCTATGCATAGGAAATTAGCACTTTAATTTTAAATGCTATCAACTTGAATCTTATATAACTATGTCTCCATGTCGTTTGTATTGTTGTGTATATTAAATGATTGAAAAAATGTAACATAAAGTTAATTTTCTTAAAAAAAATGTTTATATCTATTTTCAAATAAAATGGCTAATATTTTGAAATAAAGTGGCTAATATTTTCAAATAGCTACTTAATAATTAAATTAATTATAACAATACCAGACTTGTACTATTCTGTCAACTGTATAATAAAGAAAATAACACACACTTAGGTACTGTTTAGTTCTCAAGACGTCAAACGTTTATAATATTTCCAGCTTAAAATAGAATGTAATTTAATTGGTTTGCTTAAATAACAATGGCTATTATAATACACACAGATTAAATAACAACGCATATGAAGGAAAATACACATAAATAAGTACATTATGGTACTCACTTTGTAATAGCGACGGCAATGTCGTATACGGGCAGCCGACGCTCCCTGAACAGATACTTGCCCATGTCAGTGAGCGCGGCGGCCGAGTCGATCGCGTCACGTCCGACACGGTTTCTCTCTAGATACGGTGTCGCGTCTCGACCCTGGATTCATAAATGATATTTTAAAATATAGATGTTATAGAGCAATCAATCGAATAGACTTGTGATTTATTTTAACACTATACTTGTCCAAACATATCAGTATATGAATTAAAATATTACTAGGAAGTAGTAATTAGCCAGCCATTACAGAATGTTATTTGCCTTGTCTCTGTCATGAATTAAAGAAGTATAATAAAATCATAAAGAATTTGAATTAAAAGACATATTTTCAACGAAGTTTCAATTTCAACTAAGTTATATATATTAAATTAAATATAAAAAAACATATAACCTATGTGCGCGTGGAAAATTTAGATATCTGAACATTTTAATACTTGCTCCGTTTTACATTGTAAAGAATATGGAACAAAAAATACATTCATGGGAATACAGCAATTAAAAAAACCTATAAAAGAACGTGAATTATTATTTTATAATCAAAAACATGAAAATATTCAAAACAATAATGCTCGACGGGATGTAAAGAATCACATATGGAAGACAAATCACAACATGATGTTGCCACGACAAACTTTCGTAACCTTGAATTGGCTATAAATTTCTTATCTCGAGACGAAACTTGTTTATAGAGTTATTTGGTTTAATCTCCTCAGTCTGTTCGGTTGAAATGTGGCCCCATCGTTAATGAAAACAATTAAATTATTGCGAACTCGTTAATACCTATTGCAGGTGTTGCTAATTTATACAAACTAATTCAATAAAGATGGCTAAATGTCAAAGCTAGTTTTGCAAATATATATTCTTTTTTCTATTTGCTATCGATACGCACGGTTCATTTGTTTAGTATTACGTGAACTGAGATATTAAAATGTTATTTTTGTAAATTTAATAAATTAAAAAAAAAACGTAATTTTACAATTCAATATCAACTCAATAAGAATATAAAAGTATACTATGACAATAGTAAAATAGTAATCACAATAATATGAGCTAATTAATTAAATCTTGGATGTACAGGCAAACGCCTTTGTGTAGTTTGTAATTAATAATTATGGCGCCAATTACGAATACTTTTACGAACTCGCACATTACTTCAAACGCAAAGTAAGTAAATATTCAAAAATGGCCAGTGACAAGATTTTAAAATATTTAATCGACACGAATCGTCCTTATTCGTGTGCAGATATAACTGTCAATTTAAGAGGAACATTCACAAAGTCGGCGGTGCAGAAAGCTCTGGATACCTTGTGCGAGTCTGGGAAAATAAGGTGTAAACTCTATGGTAAACAAAAAGTCTATGCCGCTATTCAGACTGATGTTAACGATGATGACCGTGATGTGGAAGGTTAGTCTATACATCTATTTATATTTTATCCCTGTAAGTATTTATGGACGCAAAAATAATGGTAATGTTCTGTCAAGTTCCCGACAATAAGCGAAGTTGGCTTAATGCAGGGCCCATACGAGTAACAATAAATTTCCAGTTTGTATATTTATGTTTTGGAATACCACATTATATGAGAAGTCTAGGCCCGAGACACTTAGCGCTGTTAAAAACTCGCCCGTCAGGCTAATTACTAGTTCAGGTTTCTGAAATCTGCAGCGTTTTATATGAGTACATTAAAACTAATGGTGGAACATAAATTAAAGCTGGTCTTCTCAACTTACAAACCGCAAATTTGTATTAGGTACTATGATTGTAATTTGTTAAGAGAACCTCGACTGGACCAGTGTTCATCAGTGGAAAAATAAATCGGTACGTTATGATGATAATGATGACGGCAATT
>DWEI01004694.1:0-11445 GCA_018245875.1 Mysoria ambigua
ACCAGAATTCTATTAGAAATTTTACCAGATTTTTTCTAGTAGAAAATTTTCTAATTAGAAAATATATTTTTATGTTTATTGAATTTCGTTTTGTTGTTTGCTGTTGTTAGCCGACTCGTGTTTGACTAATACATCTATATATATAACGCAGACATATTTCTTTGTAATTAATATTATAATAAAAGAAAGTAGCCTTGACACAAAGCAGTACACGAAGTGTAAGACTTTCTTTGCATTATAAACGTAATGTAATGCACTGCACACTGTTGCAGGCAGAGCGCGAGCCGGCCGCTGGCGGCCTGCGTGTTCGGCGGCCGCACGCGGCGGCCCGCGCGCGGCGCGCGGCCCGCCGCCGCGCACGCGCTGCGCCGCGCGCTGCAGGCGCTGGACGCGCGCGCGCTGGCGGCCGGCGCGCGGCTGCACGCCGCGCGGGTGAGCGGCTCCGAAGCTACCTTGTTGCTGTTCTCCCAACAACCACTGGTCGATCGGTTGGCACACAGTGGTCAATGAAGCGGGGTTCCGATCTGACGGTTTTATATGCAATTTACATCTGACAATAATATGGTTTAAGCCGGGGACAGTAGGGTGCTGGATATGTGTCGTCAGGGTATTTTTTTTATAATAAGTAAGTAGATAACGGGCATGCAGTCCACTTGATGGTAAGGGGCTACTGCCGCCTATGGACATCTGTGATCAACCCCAGATAAGTCAACCACAGACGCGCCTCTACCCCTGAAGACTAAGCTGGAATGCCTCGAAAAAGTATGTCTCCCTTATCACACCATTCAAACCGGAACACAAGCGCTTAACGCTGCTGTTATTTATAAGGCAGAAATAGGTGTGGCGGTGGTGCCGCCGGAGTCGAACCACGGAGGGTTCTACCACCAGTAAACCTTGCTTGTAAAATTATCTATTTGAGTATGTATTATATTTGTCTGTATGGTTTCAAGCCACAGCTGTGTCAGTGGGCAATATGGTGATGTAAACGTTTACAAACATACATCATGACATGCAACCCATGAAGAGGGAGGCCGAGGCGTGCACGCAGTTCCCCAGTCACATGACACGCCACTGGCCCGTTGCAGACCGGCGCGAGCAGCAGCGTGCGGCGGCTGTGGCAGTGGTTCCTGGCGGAGCCGGCGCGCCTGCTGGCGGCCGTCGGGCGCCCGCGGGGCGGGAGCTGCGCTTGACATGAGATATGCTGGTGTTCAGTATTTTTAGTAAGATATTTTCTTAAAATATAAGTTTTATTTTATGTATTTTCTTCGCACCTTCAAGCATTGCAGTTGGATTTGTTGTAGTTTCATTGGCAAGAGCCAAGGAAATGTTTTAGTATAGATATTTTGTGTTATGTTTTTGAGATGTTTGAATAAACATTCCAGTTTACAATTCTCATCAAATTGTATATGAAACATTTTCATAATTGTCTATAGCACTGATCAATCTTCGATGTTTTGTGAATAATATATATTTAAAATGTAAGTCTTTTATGTGCATTTCCACCCTTTATTCACCTGTCTTCTTGTTTTAAGATTAAATAGGAATATTTATGTAATGATTTTGGGAATTAATGTAAATTAATATCATATGTGTCCTGAATGAGGCGCATGTGTTCTGTGTGGTGACATTGTACAATCTGTTTGTATGCATGGTATATTTTTACCTTAAAGGTAGTAAGAGTGAGAAGCGATGAGGAGGGCCAAGAGCAGATACAAGGCTATAAAATGAAAAAGAAAACGTTACTATAAGATTAATAATGTATGTGAATGGGTTCTAATAATAAATGTTTTCCAATTTAAGTGTATCAAAACACATTACAAAATTGTATCAAGACATATTGAAAACAATATTTATTGCATATTTTGTTCATATTAGTCGATATTAAGGTATTTTCGTATCTAATTAGGTGAAATAAATGTTTTTTACAAATAAATTTCGTTTCATTTTAAATGTTATCGAATTAAATAAAAATGCTTAGATTAAATAATTTACATTTATTTGAAACTTAAAACTTATTTGAATATAAAAATCTTTACAATAAATACATTATAACATCACAATATTCGTACAGTCGGCAAATGAATGGCTAAACAAAATAGGTTTTTGGTTACGCCAATGTTTATACCTTATTAAAAATGTACTTAAATTTATTTTTGTTTCAAATTAACTTATACATCTGCTATTATGGATATATTGGGTTACTGTCAATGTTGCAAGCAGACCGACACACTTTATATCGTATATTACGGTAATATTAACACAAAGTTCACATTCATCAAATGTCCAATTGTGTTCACAGCGAGGTACGCTTACATTTACGCCGAGGCGCGGTTGTCCCGGGCACGACGTGCGACTGTCGCCTAAGTGATGCTTATATAATATTTCTCTCCCTGAGATGACGGTGGCCGCTGGGCGCTGGCCGCTGGTCGCTGGCCGCTGGTCGCTGGCCGCTGGTCGCTGGCCGCTGGTCGCTGGTCGCTGGCCGCTGCGGCCTGGCCGGTGCGCACGACAGGGAAGGGGCCACCGCTTCATGTTGCACTGCCCTGCATACTGTCTCGACTTTTTGATTTGTTGTACATGTTTTAGTTTACGAGGTCCATATTACATACGTCCATCTTCCACGCGTGTTGGCGTTCTACTGAGCGAGGTTAAGGAACCCACTCACATTAACAAGTACCCTCTTTTGTTCGCTCAGTCCCAGGTCGGTCGCGGCACTTTCCTGAGCAGTGTATCTTCGGGCGATATGTGTATGGGATTGTTGAAGTCCAGCTCGATGTTCTCGGGTATCGAGTCCAGGTAGATGATGTGGTCACGGTTTTTATCTGAAAATCACAATTACTGCATGTACGATTGCTGATCGAGTAGTCTTCGGTTCAAATTCCGGATCGGGTAAAATTGGATAATATTAGTATTTCGGATGTTATCAAGTTTTATTAGTTTTACTAACTTAGCGTCACTTAATGTGTGCCTCTGTAGTATTCTACCGGGCTCAGTAATGCTACTTGAGCCGACAACGTTATTTACGTAACAATACAAACAATACGACCAACCAGTGAAGTTCAGCGTGGCTATGATCTGCTCCAGGTGCCGTCTGTCGAGCGCGGCCTTCACCGTGACCCTGTCGCGCAGCACGCTGCGGCGGCGGCGCGGCGCGGGGGCGGGCGCGGGGGCGGGCACGGGGGCGTGCGCGGGGGGCGGCGCGCGCGGCCGGGCCGCGCGGCGCGCGGGCGCGGCGGCCGCGGTCGCGTTGCGGCCCAGCAGCGGCAGTGTGAAGGTTATTTCCGAGAGCGGAGTGTTGTCGGGGCCGAATTCCTGCAGTATTATCGATAGTTTTTAATCAGTTTAAGACTTTATAATGCGATTTAATTTAATACCTGTATTGTTTTTGTGAGATGACTTTTTGTAACGTATATAACACTTATGCGTTTTAGCTGCTGATGCTATTCGAGTCTGTCCGTGATTCCACAAGATAAGTAGCGCTAAGGAAGTAGTCTTTAGCTAGCGATAAAATGTTGACCAGCTTAACAAATTTTCACGATGTTCGAATTTCAGAAGTATTTTAATAAGTCTTGTCCAGCAAACTTGGTCAGGTTTTCATCAAATTAGTGAAATTCCCATATTCAGTTGTAAAATTACCATTCCGGTTAACAGCCATTAAATATTAAAGTGACCCATTGTTTGCATACAGGTAATTTCTATGAAATTGTATTGATAACAAGAAGTTGGGAAAGTATAATACTCAATAAATGTTACCAAGCACTTCCCGCTGACGCAGTAGGAGGCGTTGCTCTTGCCGCAGGCGGTGCCGAGCGGGAACCAGCCCTCGTGGCCGTTGACGAGGTAGAAGCGGTGCGCCACGCGCTCGTCCTGGCACGCCACGCGGCACGGCCGGTCCGGGTCCTCTGCCAATCATTTAGGGCGAATGATCCTCACAAGTCTTACGGCAGTGATGACGGCACGATAGCTTGCAATAACTCCAGAGAAAGACCTCGGAGAAACCGACATGATTAAATGTCGTAAATAGGTATGTTCTGAAGGTGGTATAGCCGGTACGCAGATGCTTACCCAGAGCCGGCGATATTTGCATGCCGAGACCCGACAGTCTTCTGACCCTCTCCTTGTATTTGGAGCACACCATTGTCGCGTACTGGTACGGCGACTTCCTTTGAGCACAACCCTAAAACAAGTTTAGGACTAAAATAAATATACCCAACCCTTCCCCATACAAACGAGTCACGTATCTTCGAACGCTCATAAGAAACCAAAATTTACATTTCACGAGTTTGGATGAAAAGAGAAAATCTAATTATACTTCCATATTATCAATTCTGAATATTTTTTGACTAGTATTGCGAGCATCAATTTCTAGTACGTTAAAAATAACAAGGGGTGAGGAAATGAAGAAGTAAGACAAAGTGTTAAAGACATACAGAGCAGCTGTTGAAAGGAATTGTAGCTCACCAGATCTGGCCTGCTAGAGTCAGGCCGACATAGCTGGATGGAGGCCATGGGCCTGGTGAGGCCTCGCACCAGTCGGATGCCCACGCCTGGCGCGATGCAATGGTAGTGGCACCCACTGGTGGGCCGCCACTGGGAGTCGACTGCTCTGCGCCAAGTTCCTGAAGTTTTTGTTCTGCGAAGTTCAAATTCACATAGAAAATAAGGCAAATTTTGTTAGATTAATACTAATTGCTAGATAGTCTTTAGGTAGGCTAACATATCTCTATATCATTTAGATGTGTAAACACAGTAGGTATATTATTTTTGATTCAAAATGACAAGAACAACTACGTAAAAATGAAAATATCTGTATATATAGGTCACGCAGGCAAGTCAGAACGGAATAGACATCTAGAACATTCCAAAAAGATGTAGTTAAAGGCAAGACGCTCACGAGCTGTGCGGCGTGGCAGCTTGCAGCTGTAGCGCTTCCCACTCGCAGTCGCTGGGCTTTAGCGAAAACTCGTTATCGATGTCTCCCGAGCAGGTAAATTTCTGTAAGAGAACAAACTAGACTATGAAAAGCAGCTATGTTTTCTATGAATCTTTCAGTGATTGTGCGAATATTTAATTCTTGAATATACATGTTAAGTGTTAAGGGAAAAACAAAAGACAAATATTTACTCGAACGAAAATATTTTATATAAAGTTAATGTAATATTAAGCTAATTCATAGTGCAATAGCATTATTTAAATCGGTTTCGTGATTAGATGGAATTTCTTTGATGAATATTATGATACTGTCCATGTTAAATAGCACCTTCGGCTGCTTCATTCCTCTAGCATTTTCATTTATATAAATGAGGAAAAACAGCGGACCTAGAATGCTACCTTGTATTACACCATAAAATAGGCGTGTAGCTTCATGAAAATAAACTTTTTTTGTGTTTGCGTTTGCTTTAAGTGTGGTGCGGAGAGTGCGCGCGCTGACCCGGCACGCGCCGGCGATGCAGTAGCGGCGCCCGGCGCGCGCGCAGGCCGTGCCGTCGGGCAGCGCCCAGCCGCGCGCCTTGTAGCCGCCGCCGCGCGTGTCGCACCATACGGCGCACGCGCCGCTCGCGTCTGCGCAGGCGAGCTCTCAGCGGCGGCCGCTCTCGTTTAGGCACACACTGAGTGGAATCACTAAGACCGTGGCTGATGTCTCCAAATATTGGTAGATATTATGGCAATTTGGTTAATTACAGAAATACTTTTTTTTATAATAAGTAAGTAGAGGACAGGCATGCTGTCCACCTGATGGTAAGTGGCTTCTGACGCCCATGGACATCTATAATCAACCGCAGATAAGTGGACCACAGGAAAAGTGTGTCTCCCTCACCACACCCTTCAGAACTCGGGTACGTATATAGCGTGTTTGCTAATTGCTTACCTTCGGCGTCTATCCTCTGTAGACCAGTGCCGATTAAATCCGGATCGACTTCTCTGGCTCTCGAGCAAATCTGATCAGCGAACTCCCTTACGGTCATCCGTGGGACGTTGCTACACTGTCAGAGTGAATAACTTTTTCAAGCGAATAAATATGCAAATTAGTTATCCGGCCAGGCGGGACAACGATCCGCCTAAGCTGTCGGACAGAAGGAATATTCTTAGGATGTTGCTCGGGGGAAACTTCGAGAAAAACTTGTTCCATGAAATTTCAACTTTTGTCTATGAATTGTGTAAAAACAAGAAACATATGAGCTGTATGTGTACATATAACCAGGAATGGACTTGTCTCGATCCTGTTTACATGTACCGACATCTATCATCTGATATTGAAATGTTATTGAAGTATGCAGTGTTCAGTTTGTGCTTACCTGATGTGCGTGGCACGCCTGGTACTTCTTGTCGTGTCCGATGCAGTAGCCTTTGTCGTGTCTGCGAACAGTGTTCATTGTGGTTACATAAACAAGTTTAAGTTTGAAGAAATTTTAAGTAGGCTAGGGCGCCGCCGACTATAATACCTCGTCTCGGGGCATGCTGTCGAGGAATGAATTCTACTCCGTCCCGATATCGGCCTTTTATTTATTTTACTTATGGTATTGGATTTTGTCCACTTATTATTTTATACATTCATATTTTCCGTTCGTTCGTTCATTCCATACACTCCAAGATAATGACAAATATCTGTCTACATATCGATGTTCACGTGTCACGTCTATCTAGTAACACTGCTACAGTACAGTCGACTACAATACAAGTGACAAGCGGCGCGCACCTGGGGCGGCTGCAGCGGCGCGCGGCCACGGCCACGCCGGCGGCGGCGGGCGCCAGCGCGTCGTCCAGCAGGCACGCCGACGCGCACTCGGCCCAGCGCCCCCAGCGGCCCCACGCGCCGCCCGCGCCCGCGCCCGCGCGCTCCACGCACGCGCCGCCGCGGCAGTACTGCGGGCCGCGGCCGGGGCGCCGCCGGTTACTGCTGGGCTCCTCTCATAATCGTATGCTCCAATTGGAGAACTATTTAAGTTAATGGTATGAGACATGACTTGGATGTGTCAACTGCGTATAAAAAGTGCTTTTCACGCTTATTGGGTATACTTAATTCCATTTTAGATGTTTGTTCGGATTAAAATCAGGTTTGGACACACCAAAAGACAAAAAAATGTTCATGCTCAGAGCACAAAAGACACTCCAAGAATATTCACAAACCCGAATACACTATTCGCTTGCAATGTTTAAAGAAAGTCACTCAAATTATGATGAAGTTACCATGTCGTCACCGCATTTGGTGCCTTCTAAAGCTGGATGAGACGTCCAAGTGTATCGCTCCCTTTGGCAGTGAAGGTCCCTGCAGACATCTTCCAAGTTTTGAGCTGCCGAGTGTCTGCTGCCTCTGCCATATTTGAGCATACCTAAAGCAGTTGTGAGTGCAATGTTAAAAGTTGAACGAGATGAAATTTTAGTTTTGTTTCTATGGATTAACAGTATACTAGAAAAAGTTTATCAAATATAACATCTTCAAACGTTGGAAATTCCTGAAATCAGATAGCTAATTATTTTAATGATATGTAATCCCTTGGAAAAAAATTAGGGACACCAAAGTCCGCACTTCGCGAAGTTTTAATACATCGACCACAGCTGTGCCCTTTAGAGAGGAGATCGCATCCAATAGCAGAATCATAAAAATACTTATGAAAACAAAACAGTTTACTGCTTACATTGTTGATCAGCATCGAACCGTTCTCCAGGGAGGATGCCTTCAGCGCTGTGATCCAGCTGCCCAGCAGAGTTGCCGTGGTCTAGAAGACATCGGGACTGAACGGTACTGGAATTTACAGAAGAGGAATATATGCGCCATTCATTTTATAGACAGACGAGCTTAGCAAAAGAGATGGACAGTTTAAAGTTATTTATGAAATAACAAGCGGTATATAGACTAGAACAACAATGTGCTGCATTCCTCGGCTTTCCTCTTCGGGGATTACATCATGTTCCACAGATATTAATAATATTATAGATGTCAGACAATTTGAAACAGAAACAAATTAGATACAATTTGCAAAACAAAATTTCAATATACAATTTACAAATATTTTACATAGAGAACTTACTCTAGAAACTTCTGCAAGTAATTTCGGCTGCATTGCGACCAGGTGATTTTGCCGCTGCCGAGGGTGGGGCTCATGATGTACGCGCTGGGATCGCAGCCGTTGTCCGCCAGTGGGCCGTCGTGGCGCATACCTAAACTGAAAGTGGTGTTATCTCATATTTTTTTCCATAAACCCGGAAAATAACAAAGTTATTCATCATCATCTTTACCATCTTCCACCCTCTACCATCGTTTCGCTGTAATATATTTCATAGTGACTTTTTTCTGTATATTGACAGCAAGTAATATTGAATATTTAGATGGATATTTTGTAAAACAGTGTCAATTAGGAATTAAAATCAAAACCTCTGGGCCCAGAGACCGTATTCTAAACGATAAGACTACCATTGAGAAAAAGTATTAGTTTTTGTACGAAATATTTTCATTGTCCTTTAACAAATAGAGGTAACATCAAATGGACTGATAGATTCTCTGCTGTTGGTAAAATATGGGCATCGACCCATATTTTAAATGACGTCCGAATTGACAACACCCAAAGTTGAATTAATTAGCATAAAAGCACGAAAGGCGTTTCGCGATAAGAATAAATATAACTATAGCGATAAATTTCAAAATTGCTTCTTAAGTCTACCGTTGCGTCGCGCGATAAAGTCAACGATTTTAGCAACTCACTTATGTCCGATTTCGTGCGCGACCACGTAAACGCTCTCAAAGTGCCTCCCTTCGTTGACCGTGCAGCTGCTGGTCACGGTACACATGCCGGCGACAGGTGCCAACCCTGGAAGCATACCTCAATGATGCATGGTGAGAATACCCGTTACTTAAACCAAACAAGGCAGGAGCCATATGTCGGATATCGCTTATGTGGTTGATTTCGTCTTCTCATTAGTGGCAATGCTATTGTACATAAGATTTGTACTATTGTACGCTCTTGTATTCCGTTTGGACGCAGCCGGTTTGCATACGGATGGTATGGTTACTTTGGTCCGTCAATATTCTGCTCCGTATTGGAGACTCACATGGGGCGAAAAGAAATCGAATTACGAAAATAATATCTGGTGAGCAAGCTAACATACCAATAGTTCTACGAGTAAATAGGAACACTGTTCTACGGGTCAATTGGAACATTGTTCTATTAGTAAATTGAAACTTTGCTTTAATGTATATCAGTCATACTTTTGTAAAATATTTTCTAACCAAGCTATTACTTAATTCTGAGAGAGATTGATTTTACAATACTCCTGCCTATATTTATTATTAAAGAAAGAATCAGCGTGTCTCATTGTTAGATTCAGCGTGATATTAAACTGTAATACGCAAGTCACAGTGTGATACATTATGTTCAGCATCATAAATAGGCACATAATGAAAGCAACCGCGTACATAATGTGTAATGAAAGATTATGATAATGATATTATAACGATGAAACAGCTGATCGATTGTATGGCATATTTACTATCATTAATCGTTTCGTTTTATTTAAAACAGTCTTTAGTCTTTTAAATAAATGTCAATAAGAAAAAGATATCTAACACAACCTTATACTACTTACCTACAACTTGACTACTGACTTTGCCATTTTTGTTCACAACATACAAGTCCAACCCAGTCAAGATCAAAGCGTGATCCCAATGTAGTGGATCGTTGTCCCCCGGTGGATTCTCAAGGCGTTGCCACGTGCAGAAATTACTCAGGAATCTATCTATGTCATGAGGTCTTTTCAAATTCACGGGATCCTCATGCAATATTTCCAGTCTCTTCAGGATAAAATTGACCGGTCTGCCCAAACTGGTGTCGTGGTATATCAGCTGTACCGCGTTTATCATGGCCAACACGAACCTCACTAGCTCGCTTTCAGTATCTTTTGGAAAATTAACTGTCATGTGTTTGTACAAATCTCTATCAACGAAAACTGCAGTCTCTACAAAAACGGCGGGCATTATTGCTCGTTTTTGTCTTGTACCTCCTTCAACGAGTGTCTTAACAACATCGCCTATACTGTTATTACTATGAACTAGATTCGCTTTTAATTTTTCTAAGCTAGAGTCATTTATGTTATCAGATTTGATATCTCGTTTTCTTCTATGTTTTGTCCATATCTTTGAGTGTTGTACATTTTCTGCATTAAGATTAACTTTTTCAATACACACACTATTATTATCTTCTTCATCTGTAATTGTATCATCTATTTGCCTCTTCACAATCACATGATGCTTAAGACCAGCATCGTTAAATCTCTCCGGTAACGGATGTATAAAGTAATAATTATCATTTGCTTTGACTATTCCTCTCTGAAATATATGAGAAAATTTATTACAACAATGAAAATATAATTTCTGTTTCCAATTTGCATTGCATTTTTACAGCTATACATTCAAATGCCACTTATACTGTATTTAGTTGATATTTTTACAATGGAAGAAAAATTTCCCATATTATGAATCTAAGAACAATGGTTTAATATATAAATAAATGTGGTTTCTTACAATATCATTACAAGCGTATAGAGCCGCGTTATCACTTTTGTAGTAACAATTATCTAATTCTTCATCCGCATGTTGGTCTAGCACAGCTTCTGTGACATTGGACCATCTTCTCATGAGTAGGAACTGGGGGTCTAAGAACGAGTTTCTAGGACTCAATTTCACCTCTAAATGTTTCTTTAACGCTATCAAGTCTTCATCCTCGTGGAAAAAAGATCGCTTCCGGCGTTTTGCGTGTTTAATGTGCGCTATTTCGAATTGTGCTTCTGAAAAATTTAAATTATTTCCATGAAATCTCCGAAAACTTTATTCATTTCGATCTTTATCAGTTAAAGAGAATTTATTATCTTTTGTGTTTATATGTACTGTTAACTTACTGTTAGGGTTGGCACCGAACAGGAAAACTTTTTCTGAATCAGATAGATGTTCTAGTAGTTGCTTTGTATGTTCCTGAAACAATGATAATTTGACATTAATTAGATTAAAAACTGATATAACTTGTGCGATAGAGTCATCATCGATGTATTATTGTTATATCTGTACATTGCGATGAAATGGTGAGTATGATTGGTAACATAGATTAATTCGAGAATTCCTTGAAGAAATTCTACAATTGCAATACAAATGTAGAATGATTATTCATATAAACCTAATAACGTAACATCAAGTATTTCACTAAAAGGTAGGCAGAGGAGAGTAGTACACTCCCTTTTCACCAGTCACGCTTATGTCTTATTATATAATAAGGGGTGAGGTTATTTCCACACACAAGATATATATCCGGACTCCAGACCACTACCAAAAAATATAAATTAGAAAAATGTAATAGTGCCTGACCCGGGATTTGAACCCAGGACCTTCCAATCTGCAGTCAGCGCGACTGCAGATTGGAAGGTCCTGGGTTGCAACCAACCTTACCAACGAGGCGGTAA
>DWEI01004695.1:0-11445 GCA_018245875.1 Mysoria ambigua
TGCTGTTATAAGGCAGAAATAGGTGTGGCGGTGGTGCTGCCGGAGTCGAACCACAGAGGGTTCTACCACCAATCAATATACGCTATGGTACTTCTTAAATCACGATTATAGCGAAACATTGATAAATAATATTAACTTACCTGTTAGCAATGAACTTCCGCTAAATAATTCCTAACTCATTTAATGATTCAGTTCAAAATGTAATACATTTTACTTGCAGACCTTCCATACACCATCATTCGGCGACGAGGAATTCGACATCCCCTTGATACACGGCCAGCATGCGACCAGCGGCAACGTGCAGGGCTCGCACATGCAATACACGCAGCTGCACCATTCTGCACCGCAGGTACATCACCGTCGCCGTCCCCCTATTGCAGTCCACTGCTCGACATAGGCCGCACCTGAAGTGGACATACCCATATTTCCCACGGTGGACATGCGGGATAAGAATCGCGTACATATTAAAAACTTATTTGACACATTGCTGGCCCATGGTGCGCCCTGCTGTACAAGTTATGAAACGAATTAGTCTCTGACGTGACAGCTAACCGCGGTAAAGGTAGCACATACTAACTAGACACATCTGAATGTCCGGGCCGCCGCGGACAGCTACGTAAGCGTCACCTGCGTAGACGTTATGCTCAAACCCCCCTTAACGGCGACCAATGTCCAACAGTGAACTAAAACAGATTGTCAATAATAATTACAATTATTGATAATTATTGAACTAAATTTAAATGCGAAATGCAACAAATGTGTCGTACTCGTGTTATTACACCGAGAAGGATGATTCCAGTCTTTAATATTTCACAATGAACACAGTAATAAATAAACTCTATTACTTCATTGAAATTGTACCTACTCGGCTGCCCTTTATGAAACTCGTCCTCAATCATCTGCCCTAGTTTTTAGATTGCTTTTATTGAAACTAAATTGACTTTCAATGGATTCTGTTATGAATGTTATTATGAATTAGGTTCAAAATTAGAAATATGTCGAGCGAGTCCGCATATTTTCCTACCTATTTAAAAACACCGAGAAGAATCAACTCTTCGATGACTCGACAGTGGGTATTAGTAAATATTTTTTACGTTTGTTTACGTTGAACAGCCATGACTAGAAGGTATGTTTTTAAGCCAACCTTTGTACTATTTTTATGGTTGAATATGTTGCATTGCCTTTCTCGAACCTTCTATACAGATATCTCCAAAAGCTTCATACCATAACTCACTACGCGATCACACTACGATCACACTACGCGACTGAATAAATATCTATTCCAATTGCGTATTAGAACACGTTATAGAAATATAGCTAACCACCAAAAAATAATTATGAGAAATATTAAACTTTTTGGAAAAATATTGAAATTTTACCAAAACAATACTTTATATAGGGAGGTTTATAAGTGACGTTATATAGAGACGTTAAGATCTCAATTTGTATAAAATAGGACAAGTCCTATGATCTGCTCATTGCAAAGACTAGTTTGGTATCTTTCTTAAGTACTTTATGATTTCCGCCGATCGCGGCAAAGTTGCAGATAGTGGCAGATAGTTTATCTCCATCGATTATACACGTTTACTTGTACTTGACATGCATGTAATATACATAACAAATTATTTGGATAGACCTCTTCAAAGCCAATGGTAGTCGAACTAATGCTGATGTGCGGTAACAACTTTTTAAGTGGTTTTGTTAGAGACTTTTTGAACCTCTACTATTTTAAAGATATAACGAATGTTTTATTTAAATTCGTACCAGCTCGTAGCATGAATTAATACGTTTCATAAATAATAAAAAAGTGAACAATATTATTTGAAAGTTATTCGAAATTAAATCAAAAGAAATAAATGAAATGACAGGTCATAATTAACAATCTTCACTAGCTTGCAACATACCTTTATCAATTTTCTAATATTCTACAGAACCCCGACTTTCATCCGATTCAGAAACCACACCACTTTTAACTCACTTGTATAGTTTAATTCAGGTATATTGCTGTTTTCTTATGTTATTTAAATGTTCGAATTTCTTATGTTATATAAATCGCATTTCAAAGCTATTCAAAATTTTGTTTTTTAAAAAAAATATGATAAAACCCCGAAAAAAGATCGACCATTTACGAATAATGCTAACAATAAAATAATTAAATAACAGATTATTATTCATGCCTTTCAGAGAGTAACCGTAACAAAAATAAAATTAGTTAATAGTAAGATTAAACTTATATAAATTTTAATTATATAACATTCCTATAAACCTATAGATATATATTTCAGTAAAAGGTAAATGTTGTGTTCTGTAACATCGCCTATACCGGTTTCTACAAATTAAAATTTTTTCGATCAGTAATACCAGATACGCGCAGGATAGAAACTAATACCTATGCATGAGGTATACGTTTTACAAGATTTGTATCTCATAACACTTCAGTACACACATTTATTTGGAAAGTAATTTACATTTTATAAGCTTTGATTAAGTGAGCGACAATGTAACATCTGAAATAACGCGGTTGATAATAATATAATTAATTTAGTACATGCAATGAACTTCTAAATAAATGAAAGAGAAGGAATACAGGAATGATAAAAGAGACCTTAACTGTAGTCTAATCTTCAAGGGTATAGAAGGACGAATTTTGTTTACTTTTATAGGTTTATCTAAATACCTTCAAGTATACATAAATATTTATCAGTCTGATATGCGTTAACCTTGAAAAATATTTAGAAAGTCCTATAGTGCAAAGTAGATTGAAATAATATTTTATTCGGATCAAAAATACGGAATCCAAGGCCCGCAGATGTAACAATGAGTATTCTTTTAAAGTTGCAGCGACGTCATCCGTCAGGCACTGACATGTAGAGGTTGTTATATTTTAAAAGTTACAAAACAGTTTTCAACTTTTTTATTGTAATAATTCATTTTAGATAACTAATGTTCTACTTATTTTTTTTAATATGATAAACATGTTTCTAAAATGTTTAACGTAAGATGACAATTTCTAGGTTGGTATGATGAATCCGGCGCAAGATGGCTTAGCAGCTCCCCCAGGCGGCACTCCATCGTACCAACAACCTCTGTACCTTCAAGAACCGCATACACCAGTGACCTCGCACAGGTATTTTTTGACATATGTGTATACTTCTATACAAGATGCATGTTTCTGTACGTTCATATCCTCATAACGAAAGATAAATTGATCGGTGATACTAATTACCAATCTCCGATTGAAAAATGCTAGCAAAAATGCAGCAACACTATTTCAGTAATTATATTAAAGTGTTAGTAGTAGAAATCTAATTAACTAAAATGGATGAATTAAACTTATGGAAGTTGTTTCTTTTGGTAAATGTAATTTATTGAAATCTACGGTAATTTTAATTAGAATACATTATTATTACTGCAGAGAAAATGTTCTTAAGACAGCCTGCATAATGGGCAAGACAATAGGGCTATACACACTTTTTACTCATTGTTAAATATGTTTCATGTATTAAAAAGATACATCAACATCTGTTCAATCTGAACATCTTATAAATAGTATCAAGCCTAACAAATCCTGGATAAATGGAAAATATGACATTAACTTGTAATAAATAAAAAATTCACAGCACATGCTGGGCTTCACTGCAATTGATGCACTTATAAATTAATCAATCCCACTGAAGGTCTTACTCACTTGCTAGACACCATATCTTAACTAATGCTTCTGTAATTAGAATATAATGTGACTGTATCTTCACTTCCATTAGTTTTGTAATATTACCAAGTATATCTAAATGTATGTAATCAATCTGTAGAAGATACTATCACAATAAAGTAACATTTTACTTAACTATGACACTGAATCCTAAATTCTCCTTGGTACTCATCGAGGATACTAAAAAACCTGCAGTCATTAATATGAATGATAGACACACCTATATCATATCTTTCAATACTTTCGTGATAAATTTAGAAAACAAATGCAACATATTTATATTCTGTGTCTGCAACTATAAAAAGGTACATGAATTGAATGTTCTCAGTGGTGCGGGTGCTCCGTCTGGAAACTACATGATCCAGCAACAGCCCGGAGGCCAACATAGACTTCTAATGATGCAACCTAGCTCAGTTATGAATGGACCACCTACACCAAGTACTCCGACTCAACCAGGGCCTGTGTATGGGTCTCCGCAAAGAGCTTCACCCCCGGGAACGACAAGTGATGACTCTGATGACAGTGTGCCTTCACATCATTCTCAGGTATAATATTTTTGTTTTGGTGTTTTCACAACTTGTATTTGTAAATTATTTTTTATTCAATGCATGCCTGTTTTTATTGGTTGATAAGTTGTTCCAGTTATATATTACAATGTATAATCAAGTTACATCATAAATTTACTTCAATATTGTTACATAAACAACTCTTGAAAGGTCAAAAAAAGAAATGAGATATTGTGTTATGAGATGTTGTGTTGGCTGCAAACATAACTGTTTATCAGGAGGCTGTGGGTTCAAAACCCAGTTCTGGTACTACTGGATTTTTCTAATTTAGACTTTCTAACTGTTTGCTCAGAGTCTGGAACATGATTCTGACCCGTTATTTGCAATAGGCTCACAAACTATTCCATTGTGGGAGGTAACAATATTTGGTGAAATGTGTGAGTTCACAACACTCCTCCGTGTACCACTATTAGGATTACACGGGTGATGTAATGAATATTATTCTGTAATTGGAATAAATTTAAAAAGTCTCTTGAATTATTATGACTACTAATAATTTACAATATCTTGAAACATTATTCCGTTTACTTAGTGTATGGTTGAGTTAAATTATGCATTTCATTTTGTTACGATAATTTAGTTTTCATCTCAAGATTAACTACCTCTACTAAGATACATGTAAATATTAAATCAAGGGAACAACTCAGCTATATTTTTAAGAATTTCAAACATACATGTAGGTATATTATAGTGGCGAAAAAAAATAATTAATTTTCTTGTCATTAGTTATCATGTAAATAACATTTGAGATGAAAAAAAATATCCTGGTAAAAGTTGAACCTTTAATAAAAATATTAAGAGGTGACTCTATGATTTTTGGTCTCCTGTATAAATAACTTATAGGAATTTTCTTTTTTTTATTTATATTTTTAATGCTCTCGAACAAATAAATATCCTGTGACAATAATCCTGTGACAAAGACATACAAAATAGGTTTGATATAATTTTTTGCTATGTGGACATGTTTGAAAAGTCACTCAAGGTTAAAGTCATTTACACAGCACTGCATATCACTTCATTTACACTAATTACATATAAATTATGTTAGAATGTCGTGATTTTTGGTAGTTTTCGCATGATATAATTGTACTGTTTTGCTGAAAATTTATATATTTTTATTTTAATTGCATGTTGACTTTGAACTCTGATTGAAAATTCTCTTACATTGCAATTTTATTTTCATTTTCTCTATCCTTTTCCTAAGTATAGTTCATTGGCAAGTAATTTCACCATATTAAAGTTGAATGTGTTAGAACTTATTGTAGATTGTTCTAATGAATTGGTTGTTTGTTGGTAGTTGCCTGGTGATGCGGAAAGCCTTCTGCCTATTCATTATTGCTCAGCGAGCCGGCAGCAACAAACTACACTTCATCAGGTATAGGAAAATTTTATCAATGCACATTACATACACATCCACATTATAGATTATTGCCAGTGAACTATATTTAAATAATCTATAATATGTCTTAATTTGTTTAAATATATTGTATAAATTTAAACAACAACAGTTTTATAAAATTACATAAATGACTAGAAATACTTTAAATAAATAATACATTATATGTTATTTAATTACAAATGATGTTTGTTAAAAATTGGCTTGTACTGTGTTCACCAATATTTTTTTAAATAACGAAAACTTGTCTATGCAGATCAGCGTAGGTAACATGGCTGTGAAAAGGTCATCGCCCGAACCAATGGACAATGGAATCAATCGAGGACAGATGCAAAAAAAACCAAAGGTTCAAAAGAAAAAGAAGAAACGCGACCCCAATGAACCCCAGAAGTGAGTTCCGATCACATATCACATTGAACTGTGGATAATATAATGTTCAACTTGTTAATCGTCACTAAAAATTTACATGTGTGTTAATGTATTTCTAATGAACTAATGAAAGAAGTTATCTTTCAACAGGCCGGTATCAGCTTACGCCTTGTTTTTCCGAGACACGCAAGCGGCTATTAAAGGACAAAATCCCAATGCAAGTTTTGGTGAAGTGTCTAAAATTGTAGCGTCTATGTGGGATGGCTTAGATTCAGAACACAAGAGTGTAAGTTTGAACGGATATTCTATTAAATATGTTAGTTAATAATTTATTATTGAATTACTTAAGAATGTATTACAATTTGCCGTTTATATTATTTTTTATTGCACAGGTTTATAAGCAAAAAACCGAAGTAGCCAAGAAAGAATACCTCAAAGCACTAGCTGCATACAGAGCAAGTCTAGTTTCAAAGGTAAGTTTCTCTGAATTACAAGTCCTCAAAGAAATCTTGATAAGAATGCTAACATGATTTCACCTCTTTCCTTTAATAATCTAATATTGTCCTAACACTTCATTAAGAAAATATTACGTTATTGGCAATGAAGATGCACAGGTAAGTGAAATGTAAATGACCATTTAAAACCGAAAGAAGAAGAAAATTCATTTTGAAATATTAGTACCAGTGTAACATAGACTGATTTTCAAATACAGCTTTAAAAAACTTTGGCTTTTGGATGAAATAAATTCAAAAGTGATAAACTGTTATTGCACACTATCATTCACCATCTGACACTATTCCAACTATGCCTATGAACATAAATATGGCTTTATACCATATTTATCTTTCTATTACGAATTGATTATGTAACTGTAAAAATTGTGAGTGATTCTAATTACCTGACCAAACAAAAATAAAGGGTTGACCTGGAAAACTGCACTTTTTTAATAAAATATTAATCTTTATCAATACGTAACTTCACGCCTGTAATCCCCGAAGAGGTCGGCAGAGGAATGTAGAATATTCCCACATTTCACCAGTTACGTTTATGACTCACTATGGAACAGGTGGTGAGCCTATTGCCATACACCGGGCACACATCCAGACTCCGAGCTACTATTAGACAATCTAAATTAGAGAAAAATATCTTGTAAATTAATCTACCCGGTAGGGTAGATTAATGTAAAAATACATCCAAAATTACCACATTACCACATTGGAGTACCAAACACCATGCATTTATAAATTTTTGAAAGTTCTTCTCAGAAGGAAGTACGTCGGTTTGGTAGTTATTTATATATCTAAAAATAAATTTTCGCTAAGGTTGTGAAATAAAGGTTGAATATTGGTATGGAATTTTTTCAGTTTGAATAGTTCCTGTTTTTAATAGACCTTATATAAATAATCCAGAAGACAGAATAATAAAATTAAACTATCGTCTCCGGTAATTATTGACTTTTTTTAAGAGAGTAATATAGATAATATTCTGTATATTTAATCTTGTCCTAAAATTATAATTTATATTAAATTTTAGCTATGCAAGTGCTATATGTAGATATCCAGAAACTTTAGTCAAACCTATGTCTAGCCGTCAGGTAACACACGTTTCACGAAGTCAGTTTTTAAAAAGACTGATGTCATTAGGAACTCGTTAAAAGTTGACGCATTTCATGTCTAAAATATCAATCAGAGTGATATGGGCGAATTTTATACGTTAATCTCTTAGATCAAACGTTTCATATTCATGGTATGATTTTCGAGTAATATTGATATTTTGATTTCGTCTAATTTTACATCGTACGTAGTTGTTCAAGGTCGACCAGAACGTGGCAAACTAACTACCGCTTTTCGCCCATGTTCGAATACTTATTAACATTCATGTACCTGGTTTTTAGACACACGTATCACAAAGCCTCAAACATTATTTTTAATGTTTTAGTAAATGAAACTTTGTGTATAAAACACTATAGCTTCTTTTGATATAAAGATCAAAAGGAATTCCATAGTTGTTCGTAATAATGGATATTACAAGGAGGAAGTCATTTTTCGTATGACTCATTAAACAAAATTACCTAATTAAGCAACTAAAATGAATCAGGCAGGCAATAGAAAAAGAGTAGTGAAAATTAAAAAAAACAAATCGACAAAAATTGCTAAGCCCATGAACATCTGGGGGGTCCGTTAATTATTAATAAAACCCGTAATGTTATCTTAAAGTAAAGAAAACTAAATGAATTAAGAATATTCCGTTTAAATTTTAACTAGGCACATCGCTATCATTTTTCAAAATAAAAATGTATATTTGCTTACGAAGTTCAACAATACGTTATAGATTCTGTATACTAGAACGGCAAATCATGTTAATATCTGCAACGGCATTTTTATAACGTTTTAAGTTATTAGAATTCCCAAAATATGTTTCATTATAAATTAATAGTGTATATGATCTGCGGTTGCCTTGTACGTGTTAGAATGAGTTTACTGTTAACTATACCATTGAAATATTATTTAATATGTATTGAAATGAACTTAAAATATTAAACATCGTGTACTTGAATAAAATCGAAACATCGGCAATTGTCGGAAAGGTGCGCGCGCAGGCAACACCGACGCTCATCTGTCTACCGCCCGCGGTCCGCCATTGATTTTGACGTGCGGGAGCTTGGGACGCTTTTCTTGATATTATTTATAAAATATTTAAAATGAAAGTTCATTTAGTAACCACAATATAACTGTTTCGAAAGTAGAACCTGTGTTTCATTGAATAATATATAAATTATTGCAAAAAATTAACTTCATACGGGCGTGTCATCCGGTAAGCTTATGAGCTTTGAAAAGCTTTGTCTTTTCTTTTACACTACATTTATATTTGCGTTTTCTTGCTTTATCCATACTTTTGTGTCAATTGTTTACTTTTTAAATGGTATTGTGAATTTATTAAATATACTTTAAAACTTATCTGTTGCAATAGGACGACGCATTTTAAAGTAACGTTAAATATACGGTTTTGTTAGTGAAAATACTAAATTTAAAACATTTTGTTTCGTATTCCATCAGTCTTTGTAAAGAATTATTTAGCAGTGCGTAGTTCCATGTAATTGAAAATTCTCAAATGTACCCACATCCATTTTTATTTTATATCAATATTTGATTGTGACCCTTTGTTAATCAGAGTGGAGAACAAGAAAACCAAGTCATGTATAACCATAACAATACGAATCAGAATTATGGTAACTACTATCAAGGGCAAGCATATGGGAATGGCCACTCCCCACAAGGCTTTGTACCAAATCAACCTCCCCAAGGATATACCCCACAAAATTTTTCTGGGGGACAACCCCAGCCCTCATATACTGGGCAACAGCCTCAAGGATATCCATCTAACCAACAACAGTCTCCCCAGAGCTACCAGGGAAACATGTCCCACAATCCTCAGTCATACCAAGTAAGTTAATTTTTTTTGTCTTTAAGAGTTTATTTCATATTCATATAAAGTTTAAATTGGAACACATATTTAAATATGTTTTTTCTTAGTCACATTGAGCAAATGAACAATGTGTTGTTTGTAGATAAGTTTATATAATAATAAGTTTGTCTTCAGATTTCAAAGATTAACCACTGACTTTATTTTAATACAATCTGATGAAACTGTGTAGTAATTAATAATGTTCATTTAATTCACCACTTATGACTCAGTCATACAAGTTTTTTTGATTGATTAAAACCCATTGATAATTCTACGAATATTTATCTCCACCTGTAACCACCTTGTTTGGTATGCTAGTTAATAATTAAACAACTGAACTTATTGACGTTCTATGGGTCCTGAACACATTCTATGTATACACCTCAAACATAATTAGTCTGCTTTAGAAAGTGGTTTATTCGATATAATAGTAATCATCTTCCATGAGACTAAACTTTGTTACTACATGTTTAAATTATATGTACCCATTAGAGTACAAGTTAAAAAAATGTGATCTACTACCAATGATTTTGATACAGGGTGTACCAGGACAATCACCTCAAGGCTACCAAATGAATCCCAACCCGACACCACCTTGCCCACCCATGTCGCAGCCCCAAAGAAATTACCAAGCAACACAATCTTCTCCCAACTACCAGAACACAGGGATCTCCCCATCTGGATACAGACAGGTCCAGTCACAGTCACCACCAATGAACTCAGTACACTCAGCGATGCAATATCACCATCCTCAACAAGTAAGTATAAGCATTATTTTATCATAATTAAACAATGCATCAATGATAACCATATAAAGTTTTTAACCTTATATAAATGTTAATAGATTCAACATCAAGCACAACAGTACCAGCAGCACCAGCACCAACAACAGCAACAGCAATCTCTTCAACAACAACAATCTCATCAGCAACAGCAACAAAATCATCAATCCCAACAACAACATCAACAACTACAACATCAGCAAGCACACCAGCAGCTCCAGCTTCAGCAACAGCAGCCACAACCTCCGCAGCCACCTCAACATCAACAACAAGCCCACCCGCAGCCTCCACAGCCCCCGAAAACTAATCAACATTCCCCGACAACCAATGGCAATTCAGGCATGCCACAACAATCGCCAGAGGTATCTACTATTTTATAAACATTTGAAATATTGAAGTTATCGCAAGGTAAATTTATTACAATCTGAGATGATTAAAGCAATAAATTCTGCAAATTGTGATAATTGCACCAGTTCCTCTAACTACTGAATAGTTCCAAACTGCATACAACTTTTTTTCTAGCTGGAAGAAAATCGAAGTCCACAATCATGCATACGCCAGGGCTGCACCAATCCAGCAATAGCCAACAGTGAGTGGGAGGATGAATACTGTTCAAACGAGTGTGTTGTCAGCCATTGCAGGTAGTGTGCTTTAAAACTATTAATCAATATATTTCTGGTGAAAAAACCACATGAATGCAGCTAATATTCTATTTCTCTTTTCAGAGATGTCTTCACTTCTTGGGTGGCGTCCAACACCAGTAATCAGATTCAAAGTTTTTCAGCTGTAAAATAAACTTTATGTACATGTCATGTAGTCTGATAATTTTATTGAATCTTTAGGATTGATCCTTGTTATGGTTATTTATTAAATTCATTGTTATACCTGTAACTAATCACATGATGTACGTAAAATTAAAATTATATCGATAATCATTCATCTAGTTAGAGTTCATGTTAGGATGATTACTATATTAAATCACTAAGATTTAAACATTAATTTATAAATTTTAAATATGATAGATTGTTTATGTGTCATGCAACTATGTAGATTTGATTTTATCACATATTATTCTGTATTCTGTGACTGCCTCGTTGGTCGTGTTGGTTGCAGATGCGACTGCCGATCGAGAGGTCCCGGGTTCGATTCCCGGGTCGA
>DWEI01004696.1:0-11445 GCA_018245875.1 Mysoria ambigua
GTCGTCTTGGTTGCAAGTGCGACTGCCGATCGGGCGGTCCCGGGTTCGATTCCCGGGTCGAACGCTACAAAAATTTTCTAATTAGAAAATTTTCTACTAGAAAATCTAATTGAGTCACGATATCTGAATCAGTGTCAAAATGTCGCTTAATCGGTTCGTTACTGGCGCACCTACCCTACATATGGTGCAAATGAAATGTTTAACAGTGACACGTAAATTTAGCTGCTGCTAATTGAACCTATGCCCGACCCACTATAAGTATTGACCTTGATATACACTCATTATACTAGGTCGAAGTGTAGATAATTGTGTCCGGTGTACGGCAATAGTTTCACCGTATTCTATCGAACCCACGTTATCACTGGCGAACACTGGTGCTACAAACCTGCGCCCACCCCGTCGAGGCAGCCACAAGCGTGATGGTACATTACGAAAGCACCCGACTCCACCGACCGCACCCCACATGGTGGTGTGATTCGGCCGAGCTACGACCCGCGTCAGCGACGTCCGTAAAACGAGATCGGCCCGGCCGAGCCGCTGAGCTGTCGCGCCACGGACGCCCGCGGTTTATCGCCGCTGAAGCCGGTACCTTCACGCTACGAGCTATGTATTTTCATTCTCAACTTCGGCTACCTAATATATAGTGCATCTGTTTTCCTTTCGAGCGTTTACAATACGCCCTTCAGACGATTATTTGAAAGAAAACTATCGTTTCCGATGGCACACGACAGCGTCGTCATACGTAAGCTTATATAAAGATAAATTGGAATATGATAACTTCAAATTGAGTAGGTACATAATGAAGGTATATAATGAAGGTATATCTATAATGAAAAGGGACCTCGCTCATACCGTGCCGCGGATCGACGGTCGTCGCCTTATATTATATAAATATTCGCGCAAACACGTAATATCACGTTTGTATCGTTCGTAGGGGTAGGCAGAAGTAGAAACCACACTTCCACGTTTAACCAGTTACGTTTACGTGTTACCGTAGGTGGTGGTAGATGGTGCGTCTGTTGCCATATACCGGGCACTTATCCAAACTCCCACTTATTACTAGAAACTTCAAGTTAGAAAAACCCAATCGCAGCCAATCTGATGGTTAAACTCAGAACCTACGTGAATTTGTTCCATCCCAAGCGTCTGGACTTCGATTGCCCACAAACACATTTTACATTACCGAGTTAAATTATTTTCTTATGACACCAAAATAGCGAAGACCAATAACGCGAGGAAACCAGCGCATTTGAAAGTCTATCTACGTACATGATCCAGAAGGCAAAGAGAGCTTCTCCATTCGCAGTCGGCCAGAGAAGAAGATCAGATCTCCAAGTCTTCTGATGACGAGGAAAGATTCGCGTGCAAAATGTATAGTGCACATGGATAGATAACATTAGTACTGAACTATAAAGAGTAAAAATATGAGAATAATCGAACCAGATTTACATTATTAATTACACACATATTATCCCTCCAGGTCCCTCTTGGGGTAAGCAGAAAGCACCGACTACAAGATTTATGGTCCTTTAATAATGTACAAATATCGAACAATAAAACAGAACGTGAACAATGATAAAGAATTTTAACGACTTATCAATGTTACTCTTTGGAATGAATCGGATTTGACTGATAAAAAATAATAATTTGTGAATTTACAGAAAGCTCATTAATTAAACGCAACACATATTATTCAATACGAATTACGTCAGTTTTAACAGCCCCCAGGGATGTATAACAAATATGCAATTGTTACTTCTGCGTTGCACATACAATCACCTAATCCTTTGTCTGATTTATAACCGACGAGTACAATCGTATCAAACGGATCGATCAGTAATTAAAACCGAATACGGTACAGGCGCGAGCTAAAGTGCTAATCCGGGTGAATCTCCGAGGACAAACACAAGGACAAACAACGGCTTGTGGCCGCCACGCGCCGCCACACGCCGCCACGTGGCGGACCATTACATACACATTAAGCAGATATTTCCTCTATTACTGGCCAGTTATCCCGTTATCAACGCCATCGGCTCATCCCGGATTAAAGACGCGTCTGGGAACAAAATGTTCCGTGGATAGATTTGCCGATTCGACGGCAAGGTTTATTTCAAATTTTTTTTTAAATACATATCGTGTTTATGTCACATTGTTTTATTTTGCTCTGTAACTTTTTTAGTAGTAAAAGATATTACTTTACCGACCATAGACAATTATTTTATTTCATTTTTAAAAGTAATCATATCAGCCAATCCAATAGAATAACCAAAAAAGCGGTAATAAGAAAGTTATCTGGTACACATAACAAATATATTTAGATTACACGCTCAAATCAAGAATGTACCTACCAAGAAGATTACCTCGAAAATATAATTTTGAAAAATTACACCGAATGCTATTCGGACAGCAATAAAACAAAAGTCAAAACATCACTTTAATAAGAAACATTGCTTTCAAAGGCTGACACCATCAAATTACAACAGACGGAGGGGAGGACTCACTTAAATATGAATCATTTCATTATAATGCCGTATTCAATCCGAGTAAACCTCACTTCATGCTGTTATTACAACAAGGGGTGCGTACAAACATAAAAATGTATTATACGCGCTATAAGCCCCGTGGAGACGATAACTGACACTTAATACCATAGAGCGTGACCGCATTACTCTGTGATCTATGGTCCGCGGGACTGCGTGCGCAATTTTATCTATGAATCGCTTCTGTGTATCTGTCAAAAATTGGAGGGAAATGCAAGCTTTACTTGCGCGAGTATACCTTAGCTTGCGCTACAGCATTTAAATCTTTATTGCACCATTACTACGGTACAACTTGCATTGGTCTCCGAATATTTATGCATAGGCGAAGCGTATATACGAAGAGTGTGCCAGCCGAAGAGACTACAGGACCGAAAATGGCGTGCACAGACGTCGTGCACTTATCGCGTGGGGCGAGAGGTTTATGGGAGAAACAAATTCGGCACGTGCCAAGCGATGGAATGAGCCCTAATGCTTGCATTAATAAAGTGTGAAATTGGCACCGGTTGGTAGTGTTTGTTGTAATTTCTTATTAGGTTTTTTAGCGGCACCCCCCGTCCGCCGCGGCCGAATTGGAAAATTGGCTCGCAGCGAACCGACGAACAGTAACTTTAGGACCACTTGAAGTAATTTATTTTTATTATATGAAGTTCCTTTGCTTTTTAAATAATTTCGGTGTTGTCTCTCTTCATATAAAAGATATGGTGACAACTATGACATGTCGTACGTTGTGACAACTCCATTTTCATTTGTCATTTGCACAATAATTCCAAGTTTAGTAATATTTAACAAATATTATTGTTAGCCGCTTCTAAAAAAAAGCTACAAAGAACTCCACATATACATAGAAATCAATAAATAAACTATTATAGGACTGATATTGCAATTATTACTGTTAAACATTCTAACTAATTTTAATATCTAATCATTTTAAAGTATACCGTTTCTTATACGAAACGACTATTGCACCTATGCCTCAACAAACAATAAAAAACACTCTCTAGAATCTCTACATTCCAATCTCAACCTATCTATCTCTAGAAATCGAACTCTACGATTCTGTTAGAAATTATTTACAAAAGAGCAAGCGTTTATTTAAAGTATGTATATAATAAATAATTACACCGCAAGGGCTGCGAAGCGTGACTTCGGGCCGGCACAGGTATCTACAATAAAAGGTACATGCCGTATTTAATTCCGGCGTGGTTTTACGGTCACAGAGTTTTATTGATTGACCGGGCCAGTCGGCCGCGACGCACCGCACTGGATAAACAAGGGCTAAAAAAAATAAAAATAAAGATGGCGACCGGGCCCCGCCCCCCGCAGCGCCGCGAGCTACCGTTTCTAAATGTCACAACTGTCGCGTAATGAGACGGGCTTGCGGTGTCGGGGAATCGGCTCGATGGGATTTTTGTTCTGATCATCTTGTGAACAAGATTATTTATATTTATGAGTATTTAACAATTGACTACCGCTCTGGTTGTATTGGTTGCAATGGTGACTTCCGATCGGAATGACCTGAATTTAAATTCAGGATAATCAAAGATCAGCGAAGAAGAAATTTAAACAGACAGATTTAAATTTTGGGTCATCGTAATCAACAATAGCAAATTGCAGTCTACTTAGACGTAAGCTTCTCCTGAGGAGTATCACCGTAATCCCCAAACTGGGTTTGGGTTGGGGATAGCACAGCACAGTTTTTTTTATAATAAGGAAGTAGAGGATGGGCATGCAGTCCACCTGATGGTAAGTGGCTACTGCCGCCCATGGACATCTGTGATCAATCCCAGATAAGTCGACCACAGATGCGCCTCTACATCTGAGGACTAAGTTGGAATGCCTCGAAAAAGTATGTTTCCCTTACCGCACCCTTCAAACCAGAACACAGCACCGCTTAACGCTGCTGTTATTAGGTGGAAATAGGTGTGGCGGTGGTGCCATCCGAGTCAAACCACAGAGGGTTCTACCACCAATTTCTTTCTTGCACCAGCCACGTTGCTGCCCACAGGCAACCAGATTAATTAACTGTGCCAAGACAGACCGCGCCATACCAGGTTCTGCCTCATACCACCCTGTATCCCGGCAAATATCGGGGAATCTATTCTTACTCCCCTCCGACACGGAATAGAATTCTCTTCATTTGTACCATCTTAAATGTATTGCTTATCATTGCCAGCATTGCGTTTTATCGACACCGCGATAAATCGATCACAAATCGACGCACCGCCGCCGACATCCCTAGCGCCCTTCAATTCTCCACAGCTCCGGACGGAGCCCGCGCCAGCCGGAGCGGCGACGACCGTTTTGTTTTTTCAGTCAATCGTCTTTCAATTCGATCTCCGGTGATATCGGCGTCGAGTTATTCAATTCCGTCGGCCGGCCGCGCCGAGCGGTCGCGGTGCGTTCGTTTCCGTCCGAAGTCGCCTATGGTCTCTGTTTTTTGTCGGATCCATTTCTATTTCTGTCGACACCACGACCGATTGGTCACGCGCATTCCTTACGATTTCATTGAAATGCTGGGGTGTCGTTTTGTAGAATTTTCTTGTGCGTCAGGTGCAACGAGCAGCTTCGCTCAATATGCTAGATCGATGTTAAGATACAAAACCGTATCATATTTTTTTGCGGCCACAAATATTGTGTTGTGCTTTAATTAAATTCTAATTGCCGTGACATACTGGCGAAGTAAAAAGAGCTCTACTATTGTGAGGCTTCCGTATTATATAATCCAGTTATAACTCATCATCTGACAGGACGCCAAATTTTTTCTATTAGAAAACCAGTGCAATATTCAATTCATAGTTTTTTCAACGATGATTGGCAATGTGGCCTATGTCGCCATAAACATCTCGAACCAACCTAGAATAAGGCCGAAGGATGTCCATCGATCTATTGAATATTAAGTTTTTAATACCACAATTAGTCAACGTATTAATATACTCGGAACTTTTATGGGATTTATTGTTCATGAAATTTGTCTAATTACTTTTTCATTTTTCTATATACCACTTTCCTTTTTTTACAAATATTTCTAGCCACTCGGTGCTCACTGCCTACCCTGTAAGAGGACTGACGTGATGACATAAAAATCTATTAAGTCAAATAAATACCAGCTGATTCTTCTGTGGTAAGACTTATACACTTAATGATGTAGATTTACCAAATGAAAAAAAAAAAACGAATTGTCTTATATTATAGTTAACATTTCTAAATCCTTCAGCCCGTACACGAGACACTGTGAAGTGAATGCCGTGGATATGAATGAATTCAATATTCTCTATCAGGGACCGGATCTAATAAGTATATAATTAATATTCGTACGTTATCGTAAGAAAAGTCTCAGACAATAGATCGAACCGGAAAAAAACCTTATCTCCGAGCCGTGATAGATTATATCAAATACTAACGAATATTATTATCAACTTTATATCATCACCCCACGTCCTTTACAGGGCAGGCACGAATCACCAAGCGCTAAATACAATTATCCTTATATACTTCATTTAATTCTTACGCAATGATCACTTTTCACACATCGCTTCACCAACCTCTCGTTTAGTAATGGAAATAACGAGACGCATCAAAACGTTAAGTGATAAAAATTTTGAGGATTTTACCATTAATGGTCACAATTAGACCAAATTAGCTGGCACCCTGAGGGTCCGCGCGGTGGTTAACACAGCGTCACAGGACCTGGAGCCGATGGGCGTTGATTGAGGACGATGTCCCGCGGTGTACGAGATGGGAAACAAAACGTCCCTTTACAGTAGGGTGTCGGTGATGTCCGTTAATGGAGGATAATTCCCATTTATTTTAGTAGCCTCACCATCTATTCCACAGTGGGACGTAAACGTACTAATAAATGGTGTAACTTGAGAGTGTACTGCACTCCTCTGCTTACCTCGTGTAATTGTGTATAGCGATAGACTCACGATGTATTCAAAAAGACACAATACAACATGTAAAACATGGAACACCTATAGACTTCTTCTTCGTACGCCTTCAAGGAAATACAGGCGTGATGTTTATGAGCATGTCGGTCATGTTGTCCAGTCACGTTAACCACACCATATACCAAGTCATGCGACACGATATTAAATGGAGTTAAGCCACACATCTCATGACAATGAAGATGCAAGGTCAATCAATCATCATTGTCATTAACAGCTCGTGTGAGTCCGTTGCTGGACATCCCGCTGTCTATGGGTATAGTTTCATTGTTGACGAATAATACGGTAGTGACTGCCTCGTTGGTCGTGTTGGTGGCAAGTGCGACTGTCGATCGGGAGGTCCCGCGTTCGTTCCCGGACGAACACTACAAAAATTTTCTGATTTAGATTTCCTAGTAGTGGTTTGGAGTCTATATATGTACCCGATGCATGGCAATAGGCTCACCACTTATTCCACAGTGGAACGTAAACGTAAATGGTTAAACGTGGGAGTGTTCTGCATTCCTCTGCCTACCTCTTCGGGATTTACACGCGTGAAATTACGTTACGAATAATACAGTAGAGAAATAAACTTTTGTATAATTTAAAACCAGCTTTCTATCCTAGTTTCGTTAGGAGCATCGTGGTCGCCGAGTACGTCGTTCACGAAACCGGCTGGACGTCTCTCCACAAACCAACAAATTGATTTCAAATTTATTTATCCCTGTCGAATCTCATTTTGGGAATAGATGACAAGACTGATTCTAGCAGTTCCAATAATCTGATGAATGAGTTTGGTGTTTTTTTTGGTTCTGGTATTTGGTATCCATCCTAATTTGATAAGGTGCCTATTTTTTAATTCCCTTCGTTATAGAATGCGTAACCAGTGTGGTATTCGCTGCAAATTTCCGGAACGATTTCGTTATAAAAACAAAACCAAAGTATTCAGAGATATATAATTATGTTTCGCTCTCCCGTTTTTTCATAAATAAATTTTAACCATTCCGTTGTGTCTTGTTTTTATATAATCATATAAGTTTCGGAAAATAATGTTTTTGACTACGAGTAATACGATGAATTCGACTCTAAATTTAAGATTTTATTCAAATCAATTTTTACCTTCCTGCGAGTGTACTACACTACTCTGCCTACCTCCCAGAGTTAAACAGGCGTGATGTTACATTTCTATTTAATTTTTCGAAAATAGTAACAGACAGCAAACAGGAACAAAAACTAATAATGATTGTATTACAGCTTGCCATAACCAGCTTATTAGGTAAAATTTTGTAAAAAAAAATGCATTGGTTTCAACTCTTTAAACATAGACAATATGATAGACAGAAGCCAATAGATATCCTTTATAAATTCAAATAACATCCCATTTTAACTTGCTACCTTTAATAAAAACGACACGTTTTCATAAAACGAGCCAACCACACATCGAACAAAACGCACATGCGCCTGGACACCAACATAATAACCGATAATTAACATAACCGATCTCGAGTGACGTGCGATCGATGAATGAATCGGTACAATCAAAGGCCAGGCCAGCGGCCGGCCACGAGCCAGTGGAACGGAAGCGCGCGGGTCGCGACATCGCGCCAAATAGGCCGTCCGCTAGATAAACACGTCGCGCGTGTCATGACGGCGTTCCCCCCTGTTACGATGTGGTAAGGTCGATAATGTTATATCAATTATACAAATCATTTCGCGGTCCCTTCAATGGACCGATACATTGCATATCAATAAAGTTACGACGCCGGCAACTTTGTGTTGATCTTTTTGTTGTTTTGATGAAGATATTGTGTACGATGTTGTATGTGTTCAACATATTCTTATACTTTCGTGTATGAAGAGTGACGAATGAGGACGCGCGGCGGGTCTTGATGGATAAATATATAGAGCACTCAGTGTTCTCTGTCTCCCCGGTGAGAGACCTGGCGTGAAGATACATATTTTATGTATGTGTGGAAATTTATTATTTATGTTTCTGTATTTAATAAGGTGTATTGTATTATATCGAGCAGCGAGATAATGCGTTATGAATGTATTGCATTTACTGAACATTTCTATCTCATCTTTAGATCTTCTTAATTACTTCGGCTACAATACTGTTGTCCATAAGTACATGTAATACTAACTTGACGTTTATTTTTCAGTGAAGCGAAACAATTAAAATATCGCGAGGAAACCTGCACACCTTAGACGTCATAAAAGAAAATAAAATCTTGCGCCTTTTAAGTCTGGTAACCGGAGATTGGCCAGCGTGGTAGATTATGGCCTTAACACCCTTATTCTGAAAGACCACCCATGTCTAACGTTGGAACTTTAAAAGCACGGCAAAAGTTAATTTTCTTTGAAATTTAAAAATGGGAGTAGGTACTGCATCCAAGGAAATACAAACATCAATTGTAATAAATCATTAAATTTTGTACCGATTTAACTCACAAGACATGTTTTTCAACAAAGCACTGCTAGTTTTGTACCTACACCACTCATTCATGATCTCCCGCCGTGACTGACACATTAATTTTTCACTTTTTCCTTCAGATATATATTGTGAAGGATAAAATTAACATACAATTTCGTCTATCCCCGATCAGATCGCCGTATAACTCGATAAACTTGTTGGATGATCGATTGTCTGTATCGATTTTATCTGGCAAAAGCTATGGACGGTAGCGGGAACTCATTAATCATACGTTAATTAACGCACACGTAAAACACATTCGCACTCCCTCTCAATTAACTGCGAGATCTATAAAGATAATATGCAGATTTTCGAGGCCACGGTCATTTTTTATGTTCATCTTCCATCTCTCTTTTGCAGTAAGCTGTACTATAGCCTTGTCTCGGTCTACGACAAATACATTTAGCAATTGCCCGCAACCATATTTAGTATGCTTTGACGCGTAGATTCCGTCCCTTTCACGCTTAATGCATAAAATATATATTGCGTCTGCTTTTCAATAATTCAAGACTCACAAAATAAATAAAGCATGTTATTCTTCGGTTGTTTATTATACGAGAAGTAAGCGTTGTTATTTTTGGCGGGAATTAATCGAATTGTCATTTATTTTTGTTTTTTTTATGCGGTAAAATTGTAAAAGGGCAGATCGTTGTTAACTGCCAGGTAGTATGTAATTGTTTCATTATTTAACACTTCGAACAAGTTAATGAAAATGCTTCGTTTGGTTGTCTTCGATAATTTATAACATGATTATTTTTGTTTTAACGACACTATTAAAATTCAAAAGTCAATATTTATTGTTTTACGTTGATCATCAGTAATTTGAAAATAGTTATTACATTATAGGATTAAATCAATACTTTTAGATAATGACTTACTGAAATAATTTTGACTTAATTTTCATTATCTTCTATACTTTACGTAGCAACAAGACATTGTAATAAATATCGATATGCGCAGAACGACAGCTAAAAACAGATAATACAAACTTTTATAAAAACGAACAAGTTCCTCAGCACATTTATATAAAAAAATATGGTAACGACTCAATTAATTTTATTTTGAATACCTACATTAATAAATTTTATTATGAATGGTAAATCTGTAGTCTGCGTACATATGTACGTACCTACAGCTGCAAGCCATGTCGAATAATAACAGGAAAACTTATTATTACACGAATACACATTCACATAAATAATTGACACACGATTAATCTATGAGCAAGATGAGCGCAAATTCATTTCACATACGGTTAGAATCTTCAGTCGCTGGCTACTCCTTGCGATACCGGATCGGTTCTGAGTCGTTTTCCATACCTATATCATATCAACGCTACAGTCATCATATACACAGAGCTCTCGGAAGGAAATCTCAAGGTCACGGACTGGCGTTTGTCCAGTTCGAACTGTTTTTAATCGTAACATCACGCCTAAAATCCCCGAAGAGGTAGGCAAAATAACATATTTAGTACAGTCCCAAGAATCGCCAGTTACGTTACGGAATAGGTAACGAGCCTATTGCCATGCTTCGGGCACATTTTCAGTCGATACAAGACAACCTAAATTAGAAAAATCCAGTAGTGGCCGACTCGGCATTTGAACCCAGGACCTCCCTATCTTTGATGATTATTTATATGAAATCAATATTCCCATTAGATCCACGCTGATGTTGTGTAAACACGCCTCTGATATGTACTCCACCGTCAATTATAAATTTCACGAATATCAATAAATTTACCCTCTATTTCATAGGGGGTGATATACATAACCGCTAAAACGTGGCAGTGTATACTCCTCTGCCTACCTCTTTGTGTATTACAGGCGTAAGGATACGCTTTATGAATCTAAGTGGAGTACATGAATGTAGAACAACACACAGGTTTCTAACGAAAGATACTCAGCTTTCACTGCCCTCTGCCCGGCCGGCAACGGACCCGGCACGATGCTACGACAACCATATGCTATACCAACGATGCGCCAGTACAAATGAGACGAACGCCGGCTTCAATGGGCGATATCGTATCGGCCGTATTCAATGAGCGACAATAATAATTGCCGCCGACTATCGCAGTGATGCGATCGTGTTGTGTTTTATTGTCCAATTATATTCGTCCGGACGGCGTTATGCGTGGCGTCGCCAGCGCTTGGTGCGGCGCTCGTGAGGTGCGGCCGTAGATGTGGGAGACGTCGGGTGGCCGGGTCGAGTGCCACTTGGAGAGGACACGTCCTATGGGGTTCCTTGCGCCGCTGCTTCACATTTCCGAGGCGTTTCCCGATGGAGCGTGGTAGTTTCATATTAACTGACGATGCGCGTTCTATTAACCAGTTTTGAATAAATGCAATTTGAATTTGAACTCCTCCGGTTTTTTGTATGAAATTCTTTGTGTATATGTGGTGGGCTATTTGTTATACACTTAAGCCTAAGTGTAACCCTATTTAGAAAAACAATTGTTTTCGGTTTTTTTAAGCGTCCAAAAATACCTGTTATACCGAATTTTTATTTTCCC
>DWEI01004697.1:0-11443 GCA_018245875.1 Mysoria ambigua
ATCATTGTTGTTAAATAAATTATTTTAAATGTCGCAATGAGTTTATAAACATTACAATCGGGATATAATTTTGTCCAAAATGCTCCACACTTTAAATTAACTGACTATAATATGATTAATAAAACGTTACACAAATTATTGCCGTTTGTCATAATAAAATTTGAGCCGCTTGTCATAATTACCCTCCGTGGATATTGGCATAACGGGTAATTAGCATTTAAATTAATGTTTTACAAATCGAGAAATTTCATTAGGTACAATTATTAACAAAACCACTTACCGACAACAATTAACTAAATACCGGAAAGGAAATCTATTCGTTACGTTTCCAAAACAACAGTACTGTATGGATGTTGTTGTGTGGATACATCGGATGGAAATTTGTTTAACCTAAAAATATATATAAATATAATGTTTTAACAACACGTAAAGGATATAAATGTCGAGAGCTAGTATGAGAATTTATAACTATTAGGTTTACAGATACAGCTTTCTTAACTTTGACGTGACAATTTATAACGTGACACGTTTCTAAAACTGACTCGTTGTTACGAAACCAATATGAAATTTTAATATGGTTACTAAGCTCTATATTCTTCTCCAAACGGAAATACGTAAACAATATCAAATGCGACTCGAGAATTCCATTAACAGATACACGAGGAAGGAACTTGATTCTGTTGAAATTCGGATCCAATGATAAATGAGGTATCAATTTCCTTATAAAACAATGAATTACAAACGTTGTATCTTTCGTTTTATCTACGGAATTATGTTATTTATTAATTCATTTGAGTCGTTAGTTACGTCAAGATTACACTTTCCTCAGCCATATTATATGCCAAGCTGGGCAAACTTCACTCACTTCAGATAATATTTTCTGCATTAGATAACATTTTTAACATGTCACTTATTACTTCAATTCTGGGACCTTATTTGAGTGTGTGTGTGTGTGTGTGTGTGTGTGTGAGTGTGTGTACTAGCACACAAGTGGGCCGTAGTAACTCGTGAAGAATACACACATACAAACAATAAATTTGAAGCAGTTTAGCTCTCGACGCAGTCAAAAAGCGGTTTGTAGCTATACAAAATATTTGTTGAAGCACAGAACCTGCTTAAATATCTCTTTTATTCCCAATTGTAAATGCTTATCTGTTAGCAAATCATAATTATACTCCCAGCTGAAATATTAATGGACTCCTTTGAACTTCTGAGATATTTTCCCGAAACGGCTCTCTATTTCCGAATTTGAAAAGAATATTCAAAACAACACTCAACATTTTCAAAATTGCTCAAACACCTTCTGAAACAATATTCGTCAATAGGATTTTTTTTTTGTGAACTTAGCTAATAACATCTCGTCATTATCGTCATTAGACTTTTGAAGTCCATTGCTGGACTCTCAGAGATTTTTGCCCAAAGTACCCGTGCATTAACACATGGTAACCGAAAAACAATTGATAATATTTGATTTATATCTGTTGAGATAATTTTCCCGTACCTTTACAGTAAATTATAAAATGCTCTGCTCCATAATACTATTATTATACCATTAATATATTATAATTCGAGATCGACTAAGCAATATACTATACGTTTGTTAAATATTTGAAATGGTGTTAAACACATTTTTTAAATTCACAGAACACTTTATCACATCTATATAAAGATTAACAGGAAGAAAATCAAAGCAATACTGCTTAATGGGTAATTCAGCAGCTCTAGAAATATCTTGATATGACAAGATTCTAGAACATCACTAACAAAGCCAAAAGCGCCTGATTTATCAAGTGTCCTTAAGTTCATGAGCGTATCAAGCGAATAATAACAACACCGCCGTTGATCTAATTGCCCTTAAACACCAACACGAACCGCGCACAGGGCGTTGACGAACAGCCACGCCCTTTGTTTGTCCGTCGCTTAGGTCCCGTCGTCCGTCTGTCGGTGGCAAGTGTTTCGCCGGAGGTTAAATCAACTCTCGCTACAATACAATCTGAAACTTGGTACGAAATCAATTGCTCAACTTGTTCCGTTGTCTAAGCGTTTTATATAGACAAGCGTGTTAATAGTTCATTTCTATCACACGTTTCTTGAATGTACATTTTCATATATTATTAAATATTTATCAATGTTAACTTCATTGTAAACGGTAGACTGTAACTTGGTAGATTATACAAATTGAGAATTCGATACGTAGTGTAAATCTGTATGTGTGTATATATGTATAATATTAAACATTTGCAAAATTCATACATTTTCATTGAATAATGTATTTTCAACCTTATTAAATCGCAGACAAAAAAAACACGTGCCATCTCTCTCGCTCGCATTGAATACTGTATCTGTACTGTACTGTATGAAAAACATATATAAACTTCCTAGTTATTAAATAGAAGCAAACTGCTTGTAAGTAACCAACCAGAGAATTAAAACTATTAAAAAATGAAATCGTTTTAGGGACGAGTCTCGAGCCAAGGTCGCAAAAGTAAATTAATGTAGATATGTATCTACATTATCTACCTATAGATAAATATCTTTACGCCAGGTCCCTTACCGGGTAGGCGGAGGGTGTCAAATATTGGGTATATTTGACATAATATTGTTATAGACCTGTCGTGTTTATTCTACATTAGTCACTCTTCATATAATCTGCTATCTCTAACCACATAGTATGATGTCTGTCTAATCTATTTACTCATGAAATTACTACGGACCTAATCTGAAGCTAATCTTTGATTTGGTTCGTAATTGTTAAGAAGATTAGGAGTTTCCGTAATATCTGTCTATTGAACTGTTTGAGCTTATATTTCAACCTGTGCATAGCTGTTATATACATGGTGAATGATGTTTGGTTTTTGCATATAACAATTTGTAGTTTCTGCCTACCCCATGAGGGACCTGGCGTGAAGATATGTATGTTATTTGTGCTCTAAGCCGTGATACAAAAAATAATGTTGTATTTTCAAAGGCTAAATCTAAGGGCTAAATCGCTATTATTGGATTATTAAATTCTAGCCACATTTTTTATTAGTCAAATAAAGGAAGATAATCAATTATCTTCCTTTCTTTGACTCTTAAAAATGAGGCTAGAATTTAATAATCCAATAATTGCGATTTACAGCGAAGGTTATGATAGCATACATCTTTATCTCAACTTTACGGTTCCGTAATTATGAATACGAATAAAACAGAGACTATAACTACGTCGATAAATCGCGATACAATGACAGCGTTGATAATAATAAGATCGGCATGGAGCTATATCATATATTAGTTAAACAACCACAAATGTTAACTATGTTTTAATATATAACTTTGCGGTCATCTGCGCAATAATCAATTTCGACATACCGAGATATATGTATATTTCCACATACATATATTCATATGTTCTGATGACGTGTCCAAGTAGTATATGCTACAGAAACATGTTCTGTAACTCATCCATTGTCCGTGTCGGAGTGTAGAATACATTCCCCAACGCCGAGATACAGGGTGTTTTGAGAGCCGACGAGCCGGCGCTAGCAGAGCGCGGTAGGGCATGGTCGGTTTAGGCACAGTTTTGGCCGCCTAAGCTGTACTCTGCGATTTTCACATGCTCAGCGTCGGGATTATGGACATAACCTATCAGGAGAAGTCTAGCAAGCAGTGTCAATACGTGGACGGCTGTAGGCTGATGACGCTGATGATACTTTTTGCTAGTTGACACTGGAAACCAGGAATAATGCCACCTAAAGGTAAGAAAAAGTCTGTGGTGTGTATAAAATTGGATATGAGTACGCTAGAAGATTTATCGAAGCGCTGCCGTCATTGAAGAGGTTCTCTTTTTTGTGTGTTCATACATATGTCTTCTTTATATATGTCTGTTGATCTCATGTGTGAATGCTCGATCCCTTATATAGGAGAAATACATCAATATACCTGGCTATAATGTACACTGTATCCCCGCCTGTGAAGACCTCAATTCTCTTTACAACGAAATCGCTCAGTGACAGAATCGATTCCGCGCTACCAGCTAAGACATTTAACTCGAATGCACACACTCATTGTTCTAAACGACATTTGCAGTTAAGATAACGGTGCAGTCCGAACTGCAGTGTTCGGAAGCGTCACAGAGAATTTTAATGGCGGTTATTTGGTGTGAACTATTTACTATTATTTATGTATTACGTATTTAATTAAGTAAACGTTACTTGTGAGCGTTGTCATACATGAATAGTGACTTGATAACTCCACATAATTATAAGCACCTAATAGACGGAAATACTGTTGCCATATATAAAAATATTTTAGCCGTGAACTTTCTAACATGGTCGTAGAAATATATAAACGCAGATGTTTATGTGTATAAGGTTCACTTTAGCTTGCTGGGATTATTTCGTGGAAAAGAAACGTGCGTTCGGTATAAAGGTTTATTTGCAATTGACTCTTAAAGAATTATTTACCAATTCGATTACAGCTAGTGCAGCTGTCATCGAATAGCTATTTTAACTGGACACAGAACAGAGTAAAAAAAATAAGGAATAAAGGTAAAATTACATTATAGACAGATATGAATGGAACATACCATTCATTTATTTTATTTTTTTGCTTCGTGAAAAAAGGAAAAGTAATTGTACTCTTCGTATATCACAATCACGTTGTTATGGAAGATGTAAATTCCATCACCAAATATCAGCTACAAGGTATTTTTTTATACGCGATATCGACGGGAAAATCTATACTACAATTAATTAGATGTTACTTTTTATATCGACGGTACTATTAGTTATGCCATGAAAGTATTATTCAATACGATCTCTTTGTTTTTTATAATAATGCTCATTACCCACACATTCGTTGGTATTGACATTAAAATATGTAAAAAAAATATTTAAATTATTAAAAAAGTCTGTTGCATTTTAACTGTAGTAAGTTACAAATATTATCCCAATTTGAGCCACGATCGGATCCAATCCACGTTTTTCAGGAGGTTTGTATATCATCCAATGGTATCACCGTACCATACTTCTTTTGAAAAGCTTCACTCGATTTACGTTTGATAAAACAAAATTTTTCAAAATTGTTTTTACTTTCAGTATATAGTGTGTATGTGTTACGTAAACACATATATTTACAGAACACGTATTGTATTTTCATGAAGTATGCCCTGTTCACATCTCATCGACGTCAATATTTCGTGATCATTACTGGAGTGCGTATATTTTTAGCGAAAATAAACATATTCGACTCCTTTTGTTGCGCCACGTGATCGAGTAAAAAAAGCGGAAAATTATATTCAAAATTATAGAGACCCTTTTTCACCCCAGCCCTAAATCAACATATCCAACTTGAAAAAGTATTAAAGTCGCTTCAAATCTCCAAACCATATCTGAGGTAAATCTTTTGGGAGCGATTAATCCTTAGATTAACGTCGCCAGGTCACTTTATACATGTTAAGAACAAATTTTGTAATTTTACGTAAGTTCATGGCTGTAATCCAAGAAGGGGTAGGCAGAGAAATGCAGAACATTCCCACGATTTACTAGTTACGTTTACTTCCCACTATGGAATAGGTGGTTAGCCTATTGCCATGCATCGGGCACATATCCAGACTCCAAATCACTACTAGAAAATCTCAATTAGAAAATTTTTGTAGTGTTCGACCCGGGAATCGAACCCGGCATCTCCCGATCGGCGGTCGCACCTGCAACCTCCACGACTAACTAGTCAGTCAATTTTAAATATATAAATATCTCTTCTCTCATTTGTTCGGTTTGTATGACCTACAAATTCGAGCGTTTGTCTATACTTACGTCCTGTCCTTATGAAATCTGGCTAATGTAGCTAAGGTAATGATTTTACATTAAAAAGAAAACTAATTACAATAAAATAATTAAAAAATGCATAGTTGTTAAAAACAATATTATTACACAACATTCAAATTCAGAATTCGCTTATTATAATTATTTTCATACACATTTCATTACAACTTAACGAAAGGCTGTGGAAGATTCCAGAAGCGAACCTTCCGCTTTCTTGGCCCGAGATTCGTACGTTCTGGAAGTACATTAAAGCCGATAACTCTATCTGGCATTCGCTCCTATCTCCGGCCCCTGTTTGAGGAATTATGGGAAACTTGACTTTTCTTTTCTCCAACTCCCAAACAACGTTTCCAGGCTTATAAGTAATAATAACAAAAAGTTTCTCAGTAGATTCTGCTTCCGTATAACTTTTTGTTATTATAGTGAAGGACCGAGACTTTTAATCTTTTAAATTCCAGAAGAGACCGATGTCCAATAATGCAATCATAAAGAACTTAATCACAAAGCTTATTAATAATATTTTCGTCCTATTTAAATATATTAAATTCATGTTACTACAATTAAAATAGTTTCTGACATATAGATCGTGAGGTACATATTTTGGTCATTTAATAGTTATTAAGCTTCGTCGGTGAAGTGGTTGCATGAGCGACTGCTGATCCAGAGGTCCCGGTTTCAAACCCAGAGCGGAGCGGTATTGATTTTTTCTTAGATCTTCTAGTATTACGCAAAACTGAGGTTTAAATAACATAATTTTCCAACTATGTATCACTGTAAGGGCAACATCGCGCCTGTAATCACCCAAGGGTTGGGTAGAGTATAGTACGGACCCACATTTGACTAGTTACGTTTACGTCCCACTATGGAATAGATGGTGAGCCTATTGACATACACTGGCAAAATATCTAGACTCCGATCAACTACTAATCTATTACTATTATTTAAATTGATTTTACCATAACGCCAAGTCCATTAAGTGGTATGTTGCATTAGTGAACACCCAGTGCCAAGTAGCTCTTTTCTCTGTTCTTACAAAATTATTATACTATTTATTTTCAGATATGCACCAACATCAAACTCGTCATCTGTTTCTCATTTCGTAATAGGAATGTTTCTGTATAATTAAAAACGAAACGGAAAATTTGTTTCGTGGTGTTTGACGTTTCCGGTAAAACTTCCCAAAATTAATAAACTTTTCAAATTACCACAGCTTATTATTAGGTATCTATTTAATGGGAAGAAAAAGTTTACAATGATAAATTTATTAAAAAATAATTACTGCAAAAAATCTTTTAAGCTCAAATTAAAATAAAAGGCTCCATGTTATTAGAAAGTTACGCGCCGACATTTTCTAAAATTGCAGCTCACATATTAAATATTAAACATGTTCACTTATAAAGCATCTCTTCTATATTTTGTATCATAATATGTACAGTCGTTATATATTAACATAACTATAAACTCGCGTAAACTAAGAAATAACACGCCGTAAAGATCCGAATTGCACTGAATGCGATACTAGATAAGTTACTTCGAAAGACACATTACCACAGTTGTCAGCTGATACTGATAGGAAAATGATAACATTTTGAACAATACGATGAATGTCCGAAACTTTCCTAATACCTGCGGGTATACACAACAGTTATGAATCGTCGAACTTCAGATCGTGCGTGCGCCGGGAGGATAGCACATTTTTTATATCTGACTCGCATAAATGGTGCTACGAATAAACGCTACGCACCTACATAGCTGCTACGTTGCTACAGTGATGTATGTATGTGCGTGCGTGCTTGTGTGCGTGTATGCGCGAATGCGTGTGTGTGTACTACATTCACTAAGGTCATTACAAGGTAATTACAATATAATTACAAGATAATTATTAATTTAAACATATTAACACACAGTTTAATACCGCCAAGTAATCATTAGGTCATCGTGAAGGTCCAAATGATGTTGAGTTAATATTCATAATGTTTTCCGTGTGATTTCATCGTTCGAGTTTTAAAAAATTGTATCCTGTATACTAATGTCAGAGGATGTCGACGGTACATAGCTTCTAATATAACGATAGCTAACAGTGACGTCACTCATCTGTAATGCATGAGAGGTTAATTGAAGCTTGTAATCAGTTGGAACAAACCGTGTGTACATATTAGATCGTGTTAATCATACATCGAGGCCTATATAGACACATTGAGAGTTAGAATTTTGAAATCGAGTTTAATCGTAATTGGAGTTTAAAAGAGTATAGTATGAATATAGTTATGAAAGTGCACGAAGCATGTCAAATCACAGAAGCATATCACGTCACAGAATCATGTCTATAGCTTACAGTAGAGTTTTCTGGAACGCTTGCGATACTTATGTAATGTAGTTTATAGACCTGCCTCGTTAGTCGAGTGGACACGAGTGCGACTGCCGATTGAGAGATCCTGGTTTCAAATCTCTAGTGGTTACTACTGAATTTTTCAACTAGAATTTCTAGATAAAATTTCTTGTAGTGACTCGGATTCTGAAGGGCTGTTTGTTGTGTGGTAATAGGTATATCCCCTAATGCATGTTGGGACGTAAATGTAACTAGTGAAACTTGGGAATACGGTATTCCCTTTTGCCTACCCCCTCGAGGATTGCGGGCGTGATGTCACGCAATTTATCGAAAATTAGATCATCAAAAACTCTCTGCGCTATTGTGTTTGTGTCTTTTGTTATTCTGTTCAACCATTTTCTTGGTCCGTGTATTCAGAGTACGCTCCGCACGCCCGGGAACACTTAATCATATTAAATATCTTGTTTTGTAATATGCATGCTTTTATGAGTTGTATCTTAATGTATACAAGAAATATACTTATAGTATTATAATTATATCGTCACACAAGTTCTTTGCGGATTAAGCGATTGGTATTGATTCTAATTCGTACCTAAATAAAATTCTCACATTAACAAATTACGTTTACAAAATGTTACACGGTTTATCTATAATTATTTTCGTTTCAATTTTATTGTAAAATGTGAGTGATATCTTGGAAAATTGAGTCGGAATTTAAAATTATATGTCCTATAGATGCCTGTGTGGACCTTTACTTGCTCTGTGATTAATAAATATTGCAAATATTTTTTGTGAAGCTAAATTAATATTACCCCTTATCTTTGCAACCTTACCTTCATGCCTTTCATCTTATTACCTATTACTATAATTACCTTATAATTACTATAATTAAATTTTACCTTTATTTTACCTGTTTAGTTTTTATCTAAAGCACACTATTAAAGCACATTTAATATGAATCTGAATATACATTTTAATGTGAAAGGTTCATTTATCAAACCTTATATCGTTCTAATGTTGTATACTGGCTCGCATCCTATTTCAATGGGCCGTAGGATATGTTAAGTGAAAAAACTCCTGATAATTTCATATCATGTGTTTAAATTATTGTATGTACATTTCACTGTATACTTGATATTCGTGAATTTTCTCGCGCACGCCGAACAGCTATATTACAGGGCAATTAACATGCACCCTACAACAGGACTGAAACAAGTTAAAATTAAAAAAGTTTTACTTGCAGTCATCTACCTGGAACTAAAACTTAAACCATGTATGTTTGTAAAATGTGAACACAATTGCAACTTGCCTGTGGCGCCGTTACCAATAACTTTAAATACTCGTTTTTATATATAAATTACACGTGTAATTTTAAAATTCAGTAACGTCGTATTGACTAATTAATTTTCGCTCATTATTTATTTATTACAAAATCAAAATGAAGACAAACCGAAAAAGGAACGAAAATCGCACGTAGAACGCAACCCTTCCGGTGAAAGTTAAATGAAAGCTTCATTACCCAACCCTGAGGTAAAACGCGAAGAATTTCAATTATCTCTCTTTGAGTTTTAATATTAAAATATGGTGCTTAAACGCCGCAAATAGCCCCAATTAGAGTAACCATGGGGCCGAAGAGTCACAGGATCGTCCGTACTCCGAAGCTATATAAAATATTGATATGAAAACTTCCAACGAATGCTACATGTCTTACATTTTCAAAATCTTTCTTAAATTATATTTAATAAAATTTTAGTTAGAAAATGAAAGAATTATAAAATAACATACCATCACGTTTGTAAGTCCTGAAGAGGTAGACGATTGCAGTACGCTTCTACGTTTCACCAGTAACGTTTTCATTTCATCATAGGTTACGAGGCTACTGCTATAGAAATATATAATATTTTAAATAAAAATTCCAGGTAAAAAACCTGACCCGGGATTTGCATCCATTACCTCTCGATTGACACTCGGTTGCAACTACTCAGCCAACGAGGAATAATAAAATATAATCAGTGAAAATAAAATTGCAACGTGAATAAATATATTTGTTTATAGTAAATGATATTATAATAATTTGAAAATTTTTACAGTTCTTATAAAAATTAGAATGAATTCTAGTCAATAAAACCCTCATACGTAACATTTGATTATCTTACATAGTTTTGAGATAGGTTAGTGGAGATCCTATTTGTAAATCATGTTATTAGAAGTTGTATTCACTTTGATTTTCATTTAAATAAAATATTTAAATAGTGTGGCCGGAAATGTTTTGTTGGCGGGTGCAATCTGGTCACCCTGTTGTCAGTATCCCTGTATTCCATAGGGCTTATGTAAAGACCATCATATTTTAATCAAGTACTTAATAAATCCCGTAATTATAATTAAGACAAAGTAAGATTTTAAATTATAATATTTGATATAATTGTATATATATACGGAAATGAAGGAGGGTGCAATGAAGGGAATGAGCGAGATTGGAGTGTAACAATTTTGTCAATGCACCTTGATATTATACATTCCATAGAATACGTAATAGCGCCTTGTACCATTCGCCGATTCACTACTATAGCGATACATATTACTACCGGGAATATATTTTTTTAAATAATTCAATCAATAATCACTAGAGTTACAATTAGTACAGAAATCGGGTGTGAAAAAAAATACCGAAAAAATATATAGATAGTATATTTTCATGTACAATGTATTTTCGTTACGATATCTTCAAATTTTCTCACCTTTTAAACCTCCCTGAACTACTGCATATATTTCCAGATCAAAATTAGACTAATCGATGCAGCCACTGTCAAGTTGTAGAAAAACAATCGAACAACTGGTCATTTTTATTTAATCATACGATTTAAATGGATGTTCTCTTTGACTATAAGTTCAAAGTTATTCATTTAACAAACAGACTTTGTCAATTGATTACTTAATACTGGCATTTGTAGGTCAGATGAAATACATAACACTGAATTAAATTCGTATTTTGTAACATCTATATATATTCTAATGAAAAATTTAATCTACTTACTAAATTTTAATGTGATAACTATTATTTCATAGCAGTAATAAGATTATTGACTGGCTCGTTGGTCGTGTTGGTTGCATGTGCGGCTGCCGATCGGGAGGTCCCGGGTCCGATTTCCGGGTCGAACACTACAATTTTTTCTAATTTATAAATTGTAGTAGTGTTTAGGAGTCTGGATATGTGCCCGATGCATGGCAATAGCCTCACCACCTATTACATAGTAGGCCGTAAACGTAACAGGCGAATCGTGGGAAAGTTCTGCATTCCTCTGCCTCCCCT
>DWEI01004698.1:0-11441 GCA_018245875.1 Mysoria ambigua
CACACTATATTGCAAAACAGTATCCGCATGATACCTTGTGTCGTGAGTTGCCTGCCTCTTTTTTATACATTCGAAGGGTAAGAATGACTAATATTATGTACTTGATGAGAATTAGCAGTTTGACTGTCATCTACAGAAAACCCTAGCAGTACATTATTTTCACCCACATGCACCGAAAATAATGATTCAGTTTCGTAACATACAATATCACGTATAACGCCATCTGTTATCAAGTAGCAATACTAAACAATTTGTCGTAAGTCGCCAATGCTTCTAATTAATTTATGTTTTCTTTGTTTCAGATTATTAACGACGTTCGTAATGTATTATTTTAGGGATTTCCTTAAAAATTGTATTTGTAATAATAATAACTGCGACATTATATTTAAAATTTATAACACGATTTAACCTATAAATATTTTAAATCATTGTCTATAAATTACAATTAATTATTGTCATTAATAATTACATTTATTGTATGGATAATTCGTGTGTTAAGTAATTAAAAACTTACACAGGTAGCAAACACATTTAGAAGATTTTTATGCATTGATTTGGTTTTTATTGTTCAAGTATGTACTAAATGCGATTATAAAATAAGGTATGTTGGGGTAAGGTTTTTTAGTTAGTTGAAGTAGGGTACAGCAAATGTTTTTCCCTCATTTCCTATTTAAAATTTTCAATTAAAGTTAGTCTTGTGTTGTACAAGATTTTTTTTTACTATCAACCAGTATTTTAGTAGTTTCTTTTACTTAACGGTAGCTAAGTAATATGTTTGTAAAGATTTGTTTTAATAAGGAAAATTAACAGGAAAATACCAGAGCAAAGCATAGAAACAACGGATTACTTTCTTATGGCAGCTGTGTGGTTTAACGCGTGAAATACCTATTAAAAATATGTATTTATAAATATACTTAATATATATTATGTCACGCAAATTGTAATTCTAACTCTTTAAAAAATCCATGACAATGACTAGCTTCGGTAGAACAATCATATTTCTTTTTTTATATTTTAATATTCCAATCTTCCTAAACGCTAAACAATGTATGAACAAATTGGTTCTCAACTTCCCATACAAATTAGTTCTTTTATTTTCAGCTTTACAGGTGCTCGGATTCTCGAAAATTGTTGTAGGAACAAAAACGTCTTTGAAAAACACGTAATTATTATGGTGCTTTTTAATCAAAATAACATATTTCAAAACATTAATTTCGTCGGCCTTCAGTTGTTTAGTTACAGTGCCATTTCTGTTTTTGTTTATCTGTTATCTTCTTCTTTACCTGCGTTTAAATATCATATGTTTATAATATTCTGTTCTTATAGATCTTTTTCTACCTCCGGTTCTATTTGTGTCAAATCAAAAAGCACATTTATCGTTTTATTCTGGTTTTTGGATGCCTTTTTGCAACATTCCGTCGGTATTGTATTTCATCAATCTCAATTTACTGAAATATATCAAAATCTGAAGAAAAATCTCTCAAAAAACGTAAAAATTAGAAAAGGTGCCAAAGATGACGACATATAGTAGTTACTAAGTTAACCTAATAAATAAAAGATTTACAATAACTGACGGTATTACAGCAGGGAAAATCCGGACAATATTAATCTGATCGTCAGCCACTCGGGATAGTATCGGAACTCAGCCTAAAGCCATCGCACGAATGTGTTCATCAAATTGAAATAACAACTATATATATGTCATGAAATGATTTTAAAATATATACGAAAACGGACTAAACTCACCATAACATTGGAAAAATATAGATTTACTTAAAAGTCGGATCTTTAATCTTGGTACGAAAATATATTGTTTTAGTTTTGTACCTGATAAATACTGCAGCGACTGTCGCAAATTGAAGGGAGGTTCGGAACAAATTTATATCGGCACAATTAAGAAATATTGGCGCGTTTGGTAGTTGTGATCTTACTCCATCCGTTCTTGCCCCAACATACTTATTATTTTATATTAGTCAGTCACTGAAAACTTAGCTGCAAGTCCTGCCGTTGTTAGCAACTACTAGAAAACATGTCAACACCCAGATATATATAGATAAATTATTGTTAGCAGTCAATTTGAATGACGGTATTGATATGAGTTTTAAAACAATAATGAAAAGTGAAATTAAAGATGCAGACCAACGTGCAGATCGACGCTAAGACTCTGCGCCATTCGCCCGACCACGGGAAAACAAAAGGCAGCTACAGGGTCACAGCTGAGGTAAGTTTTACTGCTTAGTATGTAACTAAAGTTAGTTCGTCAGCAAACCACATGATAAAATCTGTGAAATGAACATGAGCGATACTGTGGTACAACAAAGTAGTGTGTCCTGTTGGCTTTCCACACCTACATGTGTAATAAAATGCATTTGAAAAACTTGTATCGCAACACAATTAACTAAAAATATATTTATACCGATTATTATTCATGGAAAAATTACCTTAACTTGAAGTTGCCTCCCGCGAGTCTACAGATTGAGGGTTGAATGTTTTAAAGTACTTTTTATTTTATAACCTTTTTAAAAGTTGAAAATATATCTGTGTTAAGCTTCGCCGCAACAGGTTTACCAGCGATTTTGATCATCAAATGGATTGTCATAGCTACTCGAGGGGTTGGTTAAAAAAAAATAAAGAACCCTATGTTCCTCCACAAGCTTCAACATTTCTTCACATATCACGCTGTGATTTCGACCGAGCGGGGTGGTCGTAAAAACTTAACAGACTGATAGTCAGACAGATAGTACTTTTGCATGTATATAATATTAGTATGGAACGTAACATCACGCCTGTAATTCCCGAAGATATAAGCAGAGGAGTGTAGTACACTATCATGTTTCACCAATCACATTTACGTCCTACTAAAAAACAGCCGGAAAGTCTATTGCCATATACCGGGCACATCTAGACTCTAAGCCAGTAATAGAAAATCTAAGTTTGAAAAATATTAGAAGGTATGTATGAGTCAATGTTAAGCATCACATATTACATTCCACTTGTACAAATATGACGTCACATGCAAGTCGTGCCACTATCGCACCCCTACAGGTACATGCGAGTACAGCGTATTAAATCTTAACATGCACAAGTTTCGCAGAGCTGACCCCAGCTCGCTTCCCAGGACACCCTTGTTCTCAACCACGCTTCCCGGTTTTAAAAGAGTATATCTTAATATATTTTTTCACATTTAAATCACGTAACCAGTCAACAATATCAGACGAGGTTGAGGTTCTGGTTCGTACACCGCAGAGTCGCTTTTCTCTGGCTAGATATTAACGTCTGTACGTATTTACTCTAAATAAAATACTTACGAGCGGGGAGGGCAGAAATAATTTAAAAATACATGTGTATGCAGTAAAAAATTTATTACAGTAAATATTGTATAAAAAAGTAAAAATTTAACATCATATGAAATATAAAATATTTGCGAATTTTATGGCACTTTGATTAAGTAATATGGAAAATTCTTGGACAAGGTTATGTATTTTTCTATTATATAATTATTTACGTATGTTTACATTAAAATAATTTCTTGCAGATTCATTTTTCCCTCATAGCTCGTTTGAGCATCAGAGAGACGTCAACGTGTCCTCTGAGCTCAGCCAAGTACACTGGAGTTCGTCCTTTGTCATCCATAGCAAAGCAATCGGCGTTGTTCTGTAACAAGAACTTGACGGATTCTTTAAAGCCGTTCATGGCACAGTAGTGTAGCGCCGTTAAATTGTTTCTCCCATTCTTCGAGTTCACGTCCGCTCCCCTCTCCAACAAAACGGTCATCGCGCCGACGCAGCCCTTGATGGCCGCGTGGTGAACCACCGCCTTCTTCGAGTCGTCGACGAAGCTCACGTCCGCTCCCCTGCCGATGCAGTCTCGCACGCGCTCGACGTCGTCGTCGCGCGTCGCCTCGAGGAGCTTGGCGGTAGTCTCGTCTACTGGGCCGTTGTTTTTCTGTGCACTATTAATGTATTGCTTGTGCTCCGGGACAAGTTGTAAGTAATATTTCCAGTTGGGCGATGTTTTAAACTTCGCAACTAACGCTGTTTCTTTGGGACACAAGGTGTCGCTGTTTATTTGGGTAAAATCAAATCCCGCTTCTGTCAACGAGCACAGGGCGGTAATAGAGTTCTCGTCTTCGATAAAGTCGAGGGCCTTCGTGACCAGCTCTGTGGGCAAATCGTTAGCGTCCAACACATCGCCGACCACTTCGAGCAAAGCGCTGCCGTGCGTTAAAATATTTCGCAAGTTGATCTCAGTGAGCAGTTTGCACGATTTCTTAAGGATTTTATCACTCTTACTATCTTCCATAATTACGAATATATCAAACAACAGTACTTCGAATGTTACACGAAATATTTTGTCCAACTGGTACAGTATGACTAGTTCATTTTTCGACTGTTGTTTTGTTACTTCTCTTAACAGAGCAATTCTGTTTTTTAGGCATTGCGGTAGTAAAGGATCACGTGTCTGCCCCATAACTAGATACTTTAAAGTCTTCTGTGCTCTTGTGTCTAATTTAACCAGTTTAAGGAAGCGATTATAATCGGTCATTGGAATGGCTATGTCTTTTGTTATTTTATTCAACATTTGCTTTAAAAAAAATTCTTTCGATATCTTAATATTTCTCTAAAATAAAAGAAATAAAAAAGTTTTGAAAATTAAAATAATGAAATTAATTAGCAAAACATGTCCAACATAATTCGCCGGGAGAGTGCTACGGCTACACACCTTAAGAATTTTTAATGTTACTAGAAAAATTTATGCTTCGATCTTAATCGACTTCAGCTTCCAAGTGTAACAGCGCGGCTGTGATACATATCAACCTGCCTGAGTCCAGTACTGGATATGGCTAGTTTTCGCACTGTCTACACCTAACCGAGGCTGTTGTCTGCGTTAATACTTCAGGAGAAGCCTATGTCCAGCGGTGGACTGCAACAAGCTGATGAAGATGTATAGTAACTTGACCCACTAACTGACCCACAGCTTCGTGTATGTTTCGTTATGGCTTGTTCGAAATCCGTCGCAAATGTCTATGGACAGAAGTGGCTACTTCTATTGCTGCCTGCTCGTATGCTATTTGTTCAATGAAATTAAAGTAAAACATGAGTACAATATAATTATAAGTAATGAGAATGTTATAAGTAGTTCCACATCTTAACAAACACAGTATATGAAATTGTAATATACTCAATAGTTCAACTAGGCAAACACTAAACAGATAAGGCACAAACAACCTTGCATAATCAAATATATTGAAATAACCAAAATAAAAGTCCCCACTAGTCGGTGGGTGGCGCAACCTGCTCCAAGAGTAATATTTGTCGGGACAAGTTTATATTGTTGTTTAGCTTAAATGCTATAAAAAGCACAAATGTAATTTTTTTTAACAAAAATCAGCTGATGAGATAAAACACTAACCTTAACATTTATGCTCTTTTCTATGTTGGTCTTTAAATATTTTCTTTCTTCTGAAACCAGGAAGTTCGTTACGTTTAACTTGTGTGCTAAATCCTTTATAGAACTAAATTCGGGAACATATTGTGTGATTACAGAATGCAATCCTACATTTAGCTCTTTTCCGATTTTATCTAAACAATTATTTACAATATTAGTTGCATTATTCCTTTTATAGTCATATGTATACAATGTATAAATAAAGAATGTCATTTTCAGATCATCTTTTTCATCATTAAATATGCTTGCTTTATCAATGAATTCCAGTAAATGTATTACAAATTTCCAATGATTTTCCACATAAGAGCATAATGTGTTGTTTTTTGCAAGAATGTTAAGTGAGTCCTCTTTAAGACCATGTTTCTTCGTAAATGAAATGATTTTGTTGGCATCAACCTCATTAGGGTAATCCAATAAAGTACTAGATGGTTCAATACATTTTATTGCCTTCACAATCTGTTGCCATTGTTCCTTGTAAACGGCAATTTTTTGCATAGAATCATCAATAACCTTCTTGAAGAAAGGGAATTTTTTTGTAATATTGTTGCGAATACTTTTATTTGTACGTTTTAGTTTCGACTGTAATTCTAAAAACAACATAAGAAGTACCCAGGCTTCATTCGCAAGTGATGTCAGAGAATAAAAGGGTGCTTTGATGTCTTCGTAAGATTTTCTTAAGTCATCCAGATTTAAATGATTTAGCATGAACAGAAAAGTGTCGCATAGTATCTCTGGCATTTCATTTTTTCTATCAGCGATTATTGACAATGCGTTCTGTATCAAGGCTCTTTCCACAAAAGGTCTGTGAATATTTATAATTTTGTCTATTTTCACTTTTATGTACAATAATTCACCACGAATTTTTTCAAAAATGTCACTTTGGTTAGTTTCCAACTCGATTCTTCTAAGTAGTTGTCCTTTTTTAGCATGGCTTAGTGGATTTCGAAGTGTTTTAAGGTCATTTATAATTTCAACAGATACTTCTCCTTTTACTAATGCTTCTGTGGAAGGTTGGAGATGAAGAGATTCACATGAAGATTTAAGGAATTCCCCAACAACTTGTAAAGTTCTCTCTATTAATAAAAAAGAATGTTCTTTTACATTTGTATTCGAATACAATTGGGCGATCTGTCGTGAAACTCTTTTGAGTGAATAATCATCTCTAAGTTCTGGTAGCAACATAAGGCAGTTGGTATCTTCGTTAGATAGTTTACTTTTAGACGCCCGCAAATTCTCTTCAATATTTATTTTTTCAAGTTTATTCTTAAAAATATTCACAGCTTTTTCAAAATCCCTCCTTTCGAGGTATATAATATTAGTGATCTCATTCAATCTTCCTTCATCATATTCAATTGTAAATAAACATGGCATACCTTTGTATTTTCCTAAAGATTTGTTTATTTTCATTTTTTTCCTTTTTGGAACATACAGACTCCATTGGTTGGTAACATGATAATTAAAAAGGTAAAGCTTGCTCTCAAATTTCTGATAGGAATCCTGCATTGCTAATCGCAGCTTCAGCAAATGCAAATTGTCTAATATTAGCAAACACATATTAGAATCTAATTTGCGAAAGTATACATCATAGGTAATATAAAAATATTTTTTCCATATTGATCTGTTTAAACCCATTGTATTGTTCACTAGGTCATAAGGATACTCAATATTCCTTTTTTTAGCAGCTTCTGCTTCTACCATTTTAGGATGATTTTCATAAGTATCAAGGACAGCTAGCATCATATTTCTGATGGCTTTTGTTTCTTCAATCCTAATTATATCATCTGATTCATCTTCCCATAGTATGAGACTGTCTTTCATGTTATTCAATTTCTTATAAAGAACCCTTTGAAAGTCATTGAAAGCTATCAGACTTTCTATTTTGAATATCATGCTTTGATTGACTTTTTTAGTAGATTCAATATATTCCTCATATTGCCTAAATGCATTTTTAAGTAAATTATTTAATAAGTTCAAATTTGTTATATCAAAATTGTCATATTCTTTTTTGTGACAAACCCAATGTAAGTCACCAGACCAATAGTCATATAACATTTCAAGTAGTTTAAAGCAATTTGAACTCATTGCATTATAGAAAGCTGTTTCTTTATTATTTACATCACATGGCAAATATTGTAAAATTCTTGATTGATATATAAGATAACTTAGCAATTTCTTCTTTCCATATTTACAAATGATGCTAATTAAATCGATACCTGTATGGTTGTGATTTCTCAAGAATGACTTGTCTTGTATGTCATGGATCATTTTTATAACATTTTCAAATTTTTTCAGATTGCCATTTATAACTATATTCTTTATACTTTCTATTACATAATTAATTCTATCATTTTCATTATAGTCCATTTTTTGCATGCAGTGTATTTTTGGTACTCTCAGGGAAATCCCTAGGGAGATCAGTGGGTGTTTTATCTGTTAAGAGGCTTATTTGAATGAGTAATTGTTCTTAAAGACTTGTTCTGAAAAGAAATCAACACATAATAACAGTTGGTTAAGGTTTATTAGTTCACCTTTGTTGAAATTTGTTAACTATTTTTGAACATCCCCAACCATGGATTCATAATATGACTAGTGCTGTTTTTATATAAAAGCTGAAAAAATGCACACATATCATCTTTATGAGGTTACTGGGCCCGGTATCCATTGTGAATACATTCTCAAATAACATAACATTTTTTTGGCCTTTTGCTTCTATCTATGTACATATTTACAATGAAAACATGTGTTTGAATATTCATGAAATCCTTAATAAATTCAATTTGTAAAATAAATTCAGCTCTTCGTAATGAACAGGATATAAAGCTATATATTTGTAAATAAAATAGAGCAATTGATTATCAATTATTTAGTACTGGACTAAACTATGGTTGAGTGGGTGACATACTTGACTGCTAATCTAGGGTTGCTGGTTTAATTGTCATCTAGAAGTATATTTTGTACGCCAATCATGTATATTTATTGCTGTTGTGCTGTATATTTGTTTAACCATGTATATTTGTTGTTGCATGTGCAAATTGTAGTAGTTTGAGTTTGGATATAACTGTGAGGATATTTTATATGTCAGTATTTGTATAAGGGTGTAGTTTATGGGCTATCAGATTACTCTCACACACAATGTTTAGTTCAGACTTAGAATCAGATGTGGAAAATTGGCCCTATAATTTTATCATTATTGAAATGTATTAGTTATTTTAAACAGGTTTAGCGCACACAAAACAAAATATTCATATCTGTTAATCATTATGAGAAACAAAACTGCCATAAGGATGTTATTTTTCTATGACAGTGAGCATTTTGCAACATAAAAATTTCATTTTAACAATAAAGGAAATACAAAATAACATTTAAAAACGATTTATCCTTAGTTGGATAGTAGTTGCATGTATGTATGGTACATCCAGCCATTTCCGTTGTTCTACAGTCAAGTAACAGGGAAGGAAACTCTTATCATACATCTAAAACCATCGAGTTGCCTCTGCTGTTAATAAACCATAAAGATATACAGAAAGATCATAACACAAATAGATATATTTAAACTTGCAACTGGCTAACTGCTTTTTGGTTGAGTGGTTGCAAGTACAACTGTTGATCAAGAAGTGCTGGTGCCATCCCTGGTGAGATACTATTCTACTTTAATAACTTGGCAATAGGCTCACCACCTATTACATAGTGGGACGTAAACGTAACTAGTGAATCGTGGGAATGTTCTACATTCTTCTGCCTACCCCTTTGGGGATTACAGGTGTGAAGTTACGTTTTCATATCTCAAGTCTGGACTACAATTGAATTGGAATCAATTTAAGAATTCCTGAAACTTCTGCTACTAATGTCCTTAGATTATCATTCATGTTAAACTGCTATAAAAGTTTTTTAAATACATTCTACCGAGCAAACAGACAAATGAACCACCTGAGACTAAATGGTGGTTTCCCCTTATGGACAAGTGAAACTTTAAAGAAATTACCAGAGTTACCTTCAATGATAAAGATATTTTTTTTTTATGTATTTCATGTGCAATTTCATGTCCTACACTATCTCAAAGGGACTTTCATTCATGTGTGTAATAAAAAAATTATGTATTTCATGTGCAATCTCATGTCCTACACTATCTCAAAGGGACTTTCATTCATGTGTGTAATAAAAAGAACTGTGCAAACTGTGGAGGACCACCATAAATCTCCTAGATGTGGTGGTAGCCTCATTCTTTGGTGAATGGCATCTTTTGATTAACAAGTATACTTGTGTGGCATTTGAAATGAATTCTATGTTCACGAAAACATACTATTAGATAGATTAAACACTCAAGTAGTAAAAAGAGTGCCAAGTTTTATTTACACATTAAGAATAAAACAAATGTTTATAGTCACTGTTTTTATATTAACCAACTAAGCACATCTTTATACTTCATAAAATTGTTTTAATCACTAAATATTGTTATGGAGGTAAACATAGCATTGATAATAGTTGATATTATACTGCTTAGTAATTTATTTTCAAAAGATTGCCCAAAATAGTATAATAATCACTAAGCAAGTTTACTTACCAAAGAATAATCTAAAACTGTTTATGCTGTTTTTATATCCACCAACTAAGGACACCTTTCTACTTCACAAAATTGTTTGAATTGCAAAATATTGTTACCGAGCTAAATAAAGCATTGATAATAGGTGATATCACAAACTACTTAGTAATTTATTAGCGAAAGGTTGCCCAAAATACTATAATAAATACTTATTTATTACGTGCACTTGTACTTACGTAAAAATAGATTATATTTTCATTTCCTTTTTTAATGTCTATTATTAATTGGCTTAATTTTAATATGTCGAATTAACTAAATGCAATATACGATTGCTACAACTTCTTGTCACTATTTTATAACAGTACAATGATAAAAGTTTTATGTTTTAAACTGTTCTACTGTTGCTTGTTAATTATATTCCCAAAATTTACTTTTTATCAAATTAAAAACCCGTTTTTGTTTCAAGAAAATTATCTTTCAATTTTGTCGCAAAAACTTTTCCCGCTAATTGCAGTTTTTGACAATTTTCCAACTTTTAACCTGGTTTGACACTTTGACAGTAGTCTACAATACTGTGTGGTAAGTACTTAAAATAACAGTATGACTGAACATAGAACTAAATAGATAGCATAAAAACTATTTAGCATTAAAACAAATTTGAATCTTTCATACAATAATTAAATTAAGTAGTCAATAAACAAAATAAATTAAAATAGTCTTAAATATTTGGTCGCTAGATGTCGCTATTTCTAAGCCGAATTGTTACTATAATATATTTCATTTTATATTAATGTTTATTGTCATAACTATTCTAAACGATAATAGATATTTAACATACGCTATTACCAATAATTTATCGAATATTCCATTGTTTTCACGAACGCAATAACTAACAAAATAGTAGTTCCCAATAACTCCTTATCTTGTAGAAGTGGAGCACTGTGACAATTGCTTCCTACTGTCCACTAGATGGCATTGTACAATCATAATGGTAGTCCAGTGATTTTAGGATTCCAAGTCCCAACATCTCCAAAAATCTTGGTTAAATTTCGCGCAAGTGCTTCAGGCCTTACAAAAATACTTACCGTACTTATCTTTTAGACAAAATATAATTACTATAATTAAATTAAAATATCGTAAGGAGAGCTATTCACGCAATGGTTGTCTGTAGTCTTCTACATAGCTTTGTAAATGACTGCCAATCGGACTACCGATGCCCTTTTTATTGTTAAAGATGATGGATGAAAGGAAAGGATTGGTTAATTATGATAATATATCTTAATTTATGGAAGTGTGTTGTTAAAGAAGGTTAAAAGTAAAGTAAAAAGAGTATATATTGTTATAAACGTGTAATAGTATTTCATCCATTTGGCAGTAGGTTTTCATCAGAGCATCCGGTATTGGGTGGACACGTTAAGTAATCTTTTCTGGTTGTTATTATTAGATAATAATC
>DWEI01004699.1:0-11441 GCA_018245875.1 Mysoria ambigua
ACCGCGCCCGACGTTGCTTAACTTCGGTGATCGGACGAGAACCGGTGTATTCAACGTAGTATGGACGTTGGCGATAGAGGTGTCGAATTTTATTCTTAAATGTTAGGTTATAAATCAATTTCCCCGTTTTAATGGTGCAATTTTCAGCTAAATATGTACTTATAATAGACTACTAGATTATTTGAACAAGATGCTCTGTATCACACAAAACAAATGAAGTCTGTACATTTTAAGACTGGGTATTAGCATATTTTTATATGATTAAACTTTGTTTCAAAGACGTTCATATGTCATTCAAAGAAAAATAAATAAATATTGAGAAGCATTTCTCCTTTTAAATGTTTCATGACAAGCACAAATTTATTGTTTTAAATGAAATAAATGTATGTTGTTAGGCGCTCTCCCTAGGTGGCGGTACAGATACATAGCTCGCTGCAATGTCGACAGTAGCTTAAACTCACATGGTGTTAGTTAAAATTGCATTTACGGAAAAACACATTTATAATTTAAAAAACTAAATAGCTCAAGTTTAAGCAACAAATATTCAACATGGATAAATGCTTGAAACTTAAGTGTCATCAAATAAATCTCGGCTCATTAGAATATATTAGAAATATAGAACTTTCCAGAAAGTTCTCACCATATCTTAAATTTAAGTACAGGTAGATGTCACCACGAAACAAAGGGGAACTCTAAACTTGTATACTTGTCCGTATTTGTGTGATGTTGTTTGATGTAAAGACGACGGTGGAGGATTTCGAAAAATGCTACGAATTTCAAACACGTTTACATCCGTCGATTGTGTCACATCAACACCGTACGATATTGCTAATCTAAACAGGCAAAGATATTTTTTTTTCTTTATAGAATGAATAATTTAATATTGTTATCCCATTATTTTTCTGTTTGTATCTTTTTTATTTCAATTTAATTCATTTTATATTTGTTACGGATCTTCCCCCACCCTCCATCTTTAAAGACCTAACGTAATGTGACATCGCGCCTGTAAATCCCTAAGAGGCAGGCGGACAAATGTAGAACACACCCACATTTACGACCCACTATGGAATAGATGAGGAGCCTATTGCCGTGCACCGGGCAAAAATCGAGACTACGAGCCATTATTAGAAATCTAAATTCTATCATTGACTTGGGATTTGTACCCCGTACCTTCTGATCGGCAGTAGCGTGTGCAATGAACACAAACAACGAGGCCGTTTAAAGAACATATCGTCCCAAAATTGCTCTAAATAAACTTAAAGACAAATAGAACTAAGTATACAAAATTAAAGCGAAAATTTAATTTATAAATATATCTCAGCAGATAAATGTTGGAAAGGCTCATATTACTTTTTTATTCTTTTAGTTAATTAAAGGAAAGATGACATTTAACAACAAGATCGACTTATCTTGCATAGATACCTTGCCTCCAATTACTTATCGAAAAATCCGGTGGTTAATAACCTTGGCCTCATTGTAGAGTCTTTTGTAATAATAACATTGCCAAGTACGTGTATCCTATTAAATACCTTGACCGATTTCGTAAGCAGATCCTGACTGTAGGGAGACGTCATCGAACGCTATGTGAGTCAAAGAAAGCCTCTACTAAGCCCCTACCAAGGGTTCGGCGCTACCTGTCTCTACCTACTTATTAGAGCTTTTTATTTAACGACAAGTGTGAAGTTTTGTGTAAAATTTCCTGTAGTAGCTTTAAATCAGAATTTATGATCGATGATTGACAATAGGCTGGCCCACTGTTTCATGGCAGAACGTGTAACATGTCTTATGGATGTACCCCTCCGATTACGCCTTTGGGGAAATGTAGACTTTATGTTGTGTTGTAATTCAATGTACATTTAGTATTTACCGCATTGTATTTCATAAATATATAATATTGTAAATTCCTTTTACAAACAAAACTGCCGCGTTTAATACTATTCATGACACCCACATGAATTTAGTAGCAAAAAGCTCGTTCATTTTATTAATTCTACGGGTGACTCCTCAACGGTGTGCCGGTCGAGAACGCGTAGTAGCGATCCGTTGCGTTTCGCCACCGGCCGAAGAAAGGCCGGCGGTTCGCTTTCGATGTTGACGGGGAGAAATCTCGAACCGGTCTGGCGTGGTGTCTCAGTGCCGCGCGCCGCGTCGTCCGAGCCACGCGCGCACCTCGGACCCGCCGCGCCGACGAGCTCCACAACGTGAAACTAAATCAAACGTTGAAGTGCGCACGCGTGTTGAGTGCTGTGTTCCGTGTAACTGTGGCTCGCCCTCTCGGAGGAGGCGCAAGTTTTTGTAGGTACGAGGTCCCTCTACCTGGCCGTGTTTTTCTACAGTTCACCGGTACGTTTCTGAGCTTCCAACTTCCCTGCTTTGTATTTTGTGATGTTATTGGAAATTTTTGTGTCATAAATTATTTTAATATTGGGATTTGAAATTTGTTTTAATACCTAGCAAAGTTTTGGTTATTGTTTTGATACGTATGAGTATAAAACCATTTATAATAACAGCCATATTTAAACAACAAAATTTATTATTAATGTAAGATAAGTGATAAGAAATTCAGCTTTTATTTAAGGTCACTCCGATACTCTCTACTGTGCGTTGCTGGTTGTCTTAGAAAGGAGTCCTCTCACTTTGACACCTTGTCTAACTTAGTTCCACTTACGTCTCTCATGTGTGTGTGTATATGTGTGCGTGTGTGTAATTTAGCACGTGTTTTTATACACATTTCACTAATGACTCCCGGCGGCTTCTTGACCGTAGATTAGTGTGCGATTACTATGGAGTCTGAATGTACTCTGCGTTAAAAACTTCATATACATAAAGTGATGAAATAATCTACGTTTGAAAAATGTATTAAAAAAAATCAAAGATGTGTTATAACGATAATTGACGTGCTATAATTATGGTTGTAGGCGCACCAAACATTATTTTCCCATACAATAGATTTCAACGAACCGTCACATTTATTGTTGGTCCATTCACGACTCGGGTACTATTGGAATTGCCCAACTTAGATTTGCTAGTAGAAATTATCATTCGTAGTAGTGACCTAGCGTCTAGATTTATGGCCGATATATGGTAACAAGCTAATCTCCTATTCCATACTGACACGTGAACGAAACTGATCAAACGCTAGAGTGTACCTTTCTGCCAGCCCCTTCGGGGATTACAGATGTGGCGTAACGTTTTTATTTCATCTTTATGTGTTCAATCTAGGCGGACCCGTAATAACGGTCAGATCAATAATGATAAAAATATATATGTACAATTATATACATATACAAACACTTTTCCGTTTGTCAGCCGTACACAGCTAGACTTGTGTTCGTCAAGACAACATGGCTCCGGGTGGAAGTCCGGGTTCGGCTGCCAGGCGCCCTGACCACTGAAGTAGCGGACTGGGAGCCCACACAATACCGGTGGCAAGTTATTATTACGGGCTATGTCATGTGCGAACAAAACGCTCCATCGCATAACTCTACCAAAAGTGTGCTGTGAGTTATATAAAGAGAACCTATGTGAGCGACTACTTAAGTATTCCACGCGGGACGTCCGAGCGCGCAGAGCGCCTCGCACCAGCCATTGTTCACATTCAAAACTGTACGGCTGCACCACACCGCAGTAAGTGCTGGCGTTATTAACTCATGTTCACTTGGTACTTGGGCGCGTCAAGTGTGTGAGGATTGAGACATTTGACACTCGGTGCTCCGTGCCGAACCTGTAAGGTGCCTGGCGTGATAATACAATAAAATGTTCCGACTGTAATTGTTATGTACTTACAGAATTTATGAGACATAACGCTAAATAATAATAATAATGTCATCTGTGGAATAAGTTTTTAAGGTGTAAAGAAAACAAGCAGATTAAGTAACATCACACCTGTATTTCCACATAGGGCTAAGCAGAGTAGTGCAGCACACTCCTACGAATCACTATGGAAATCTACATACGTCCCACTATGGAAATCTATTCCGTGAGTTTATTCCCTCTGGCTACCGCGTTGGGGCAACAGAAGAGTGATGTTACAACTGTTATATCACCAGTGGGTATCGTCTAGATAATTGCAGAGTTCGCAGACGTAAAAGTTTACAGTTTCATTAGCGACCGTATATTAAGATCAGGACGCGAAAAATCATACGACCGAACTTAACTATTGACGGCCGCACGAGAAATCGTACTTAAAGGTTATTCAACGCATTGAATAATATCGACACATTCTCCATACAAGATAAATACATTCGATATTACATGCGATTTAGCGGCAGATTGTAAACATGGTAATGTTAAGTTTTTTTTTATATTATTTTTTTTAATATGAGCGCTGCGCATGTCAAACTGTACATCTATGGTTAATAGATATTGAAGCTAAGTCATATATTATGTAATATGTTTTGTGTATATTGTTCATAATATAAAAAATATTCGGTGCTTTTTGTCCCTGCCTCACTGATGAGGTTGGAATATAAGCACCGAAGACTATAGGACCTACGTAACTTAACTTCATGCCCGTAATACTCGAAGAGGTAGACAGAGGAATGCAGAACACTCCTACGTTCCATCAATTACGTTTACGTCCCGTTATGGAATAGGTGATGAGCCTATTGCCATGCATCGGGCACATATCCAGACTCCGAATCACTACTAGAAAACTTTGTAGCGTTCGACCCGGGCATAGAACCCGGGACCTCCCAATCGGCAGTCGCACTTGAATCCTAAACGACCAACGTCGCAGATATATGTACATACACGAACAATTGTACATGTATAACAAAATTGAAATATACAATCAAATAAAAAAAATCACCAAATATACAATTCGAAATAGCTCATACACTAAATACTCGGTGAGTTTTAACATCGCTTTGCTTACCTTACGGTGGTCTAAAACGTGCATTCGGTGTCAAATGTTCCAAGCGGTCGCTACCTACGTAAAAATACTGGCATCGTCGTTGCTATACCGCGCCGATCGTAAATGGCTATTACCATCTATGGTGGCCATAATTAGCGCGGGCCTCGTTCGTGTCCAAACCAATCCGGCGCACCATATACAGGTAACTCTAAAGAGATCCGACTAAAACACATTATCACTTTAAATAGATGGTTGAACCCTATAACCATTTCGTAATGGGATCGCATTAAAAGATTTAAAATGTGGTCAATATTGCCTATACAGAAATAACGGAAAATGTTCATTTGTCACAAAACCGATTGTATATAACATTTTAAATGTCAGAATTAAATATAATTACGAGGGAAGAAATTAGTATAATAATTTGTTTTATAACGTGTTATGGCTATACTATGGATTCGTGTTGTGAATTGTCTTGGAACACGCATTTTTCATTCTGAAAACAAACTTGTAATTGACATAGAACGGTAGAAAGGTTGATGACGCTTATGGTAATGATGTTCGTCTTAAAACGACAACTTCGGCTTAAAATAACTACTTCAACTTATAACGACAACATCGGCTTAAACGACAACTTCGGCTTATATCGACACTTTAAGCTTAAAGAGACAAAAGAAAAACAAACTCAAGTCACCCGGGGTATCGCTGAACTCCAATACCGCCTGGTGTTACCGCAACTTGAATCATATGATTTAACAGAGTCGGAATGTCTTCGCAGGGTACATGAATCAAATGAAACCTATACCGTAATGAATCAGTATTCCCCAGAGCGGTGGGATACAGTTCGGGCGGTCGAACTTCGACAACATTTACATGCGAATGTTGTACTCACAACAGTATTGAATATGCGTTACATGTCTATATTATCTACCTACATAGGACGGCTAAACGTGGATGTTGAGACAAATTTGAATGTAACCAACAAATTCCAACTTTACTTTTTAGGATAAGCTTATGTGCGACACGACATGATTTTAAGCGGGCTAAATTGCATAGTAGGCGAAAATAATCGAAAATGTTACATTTTTTAATCTATTGTAAGCATTTTGTCTTAAACAATGCTAACGAAACCAAATAATACCGTAAACTAGTAAACCTATCTCATAAAAACGCTACCGAATATAATTAAAATATAACCCACCACTACCCAGGATCTGGCCTATTTGATCAATTTAAACGACAACCATCTAATATATTATTTACCAAATTAAAATATAAAACGAAATCGGAGCTTTTAAAGAAATTATAATAACTATTGGGATACAATATAATTAAATTAAAACGATGCGCCGAAATTATTTAGTTAATTAATTATTAATATTTACTTAGTTACTTAGTACTCATCGCGTCGCATCGCATAGCATCTCGTCATTTATAACTCAACTCGAGCCCATCGTATGTAAGTGGCACGAATGACCTCCGGTTCGCGCGGATTTACATTTGAATGTCTCGTGTACTAGGTTTGCGTGTATTTCATATACTGACAACGGCATCGGCCATAATTTACACATTTTATATTGAAAATGACATATCAGTATAGTCAATAATGACACTTTATGTGTAGTATGTAAAAATATCTAACTTAACGTCTCGATCGCTAAAATAGTCGGAGCGGCTGCTATTAAAACCCACATGTACCTATTAATCGTCGTATTATTCTAAGCTCCCATTTAAGCTGTTATCAAGTGAAAAGTGCAACTAACTAGCAGGTAGAAGTATCTGTTCTATTCTGTAAATAAAAAAAATATATATATGCCTATTTCCACGTAGCTTCACGGCTATAGATCCTATTACTTACTAGATGTGATCGCGGCTTCGTCCGCCTGGAAATCAGTGTGACACAAAGTTTTTTCCGCGTACAACCGACCTTGTGGGAATTCTAGCCAGAAAAGTAGGTTATATTTTGCTCCACAGGGAAAAGAAAAAAATCAAATACCTGGACAAAAAAGACGAGCGGGCGAGCTAAGGGTTAGAGCCAAAGGGCGTAACACGGACACCAGCTCGGCACATCCTACTGACTTGTACTTGATAATTTGGACAAATCATAGAATAACTTTTATAAACTGTCGCCTATGTGTTATTCTGATGTACACTCTTTATTATTTTAAAGTTATATAACAAAATCCATTCATTACCTAATTTTTACGTCATAGAGTAACAAACATCCATCCATACTTACAAACTTTCGCATTTATAATATTAATAGGATTTCACATCGAAATATTATTTTAATTACAAAAAGGCGAAACATTCGTAAGACTCTTAAGCGAACGAGTTTACGGTAAATTGGATGAAAACATCGCAAGTGGAACGATGTGAATGCGGTCGAACAAATTTTTGTTACAGTTCTTGTTAGTTCAGTTGCGTGGCTCTTTGGAAATGTATCGATAACAATGCGCATGTCTCCAGACACAAATACACACGAAGCAATAATTTTCGCCCTATCGTTGCTTGGATATGTTTATGTCAGATTTTATGTCCAATATCGGTATTGAAAAATGGGAATTTTAAAGAGTGTTGTTCATTAATAATAAAGCGTAGTAAAATAAAGTTAATAAAGATTATGCAATCACAACTCCGCGCGGCCAAATATGACCTTATATACGTTATGTTCACACGAGAACTATTTTAAATAAATTGACAGCCAAGTGACAGTGACACGTCATATTTTTTTTACATATAACTGTATGCCGACAGAAAAGTCATACGCTAACATCCTTGGATATAATATGTCTACTTTAAAAAGTTATGTCACATAAGACTACAGCGTATCAGAAGTTATTAATCATAATATACAAGTAATTTGTGTATAACAACTTATAGTAGAATAATAATATACCTACCATATAAATGCAATGGCTCAAGAAACAAATATTCACACACACACACACACACACACATATATTTAAGCTAGTGCAACAAAAAATTCTTTAAGTTATGACTTACTCTTATAATTATACTTATGTTAGAGCACTTACGCACTTCCCGTTTTGAACATTGGCGTACGATAAAGACGCACGATATGTTAAACGCAGCGTTTGTTCTGTACAACGTTAAATAAACGCTCACTTTGTACAAACGCTAGTACGAAAGGACTTAATGCTAATGAGCTTGTAACAACACCATGCAGTGAGCGCCTAAGTACCTACTTTTGAATAGGGTCGTGACCTCGAGGACTCCTGACCCCTGATACCAAACATTCAAGGACAATCGTTGTGAGAACTTTGCGTTTTGAATGGACGCTTACAATGTGTGCGATGCGTATCTATGATTAAGTCCAAGTTTGAATATTATTGTGGCAGTGTTTGTTTTAGTTGTAGACCTATCGACTATATTATCTGACTAAAACGTATACGGTGGAACAAAAGTATTGGGTAAGGCTGATTTTAGTATACACATATAATGTTTATTTTTTAAAATTAAACTAAGAATATGAAATCCGTTAAACTTACATTTAGATGTGAATACAACGCAGTTTTTGATTATTTTATACTGCCAATATCAAAAAACAAGGGTATAAAACATTTTTAAGGTGACTTTGTTTGCACGAACCGTTCAAGTTTTATTTTATTGTTGTTCTTCCTTGAAGCATACTCATTTATGTATACCACATGACATTTATGACAACATTTTTACCCGCGCTCACAACGCGCTAAATTAGTTTGTTAATTTAGTCTCAAAACTTTTTTATTTTGATATACGCTTGCCCAGCATGGCAGGTCTTAACCTTCTCATTCTAATAAGAGACCCCGGTCAAAGAGCGGAACGAGAAGAGGGTTAGAAAAAAAATCCTACATTCCATTGTTCTACTCAACGTACCAACATACTTCATCGATGTTAGTAAGTAAAAGAATAATTGCGAAACCCACCAATCATTCGGATGTTTGAAACACGTCTGAAAAACACTTGGCATAATAAGGAAGCTTCGCGAACATCACGTAGACCACTCAAAGACATTTCCGTTGACTGAAGAAGCAATTCTCAAACTGTCGCGTTCGCCTTTCTAAATGGAACTTCGCACAAGAGTCACATGCGCAGACCCGTATTGAAAGCCTTGTTTATAACCATAGAGTAATGTTACATAGACATGGCTTGTGATAGTTGATATTATGATCCAAAAAATCATGAAACATCTTTTTTTATTGATAGCGTATTTGTAAATTATCGTAAGTATTACAGTTAAAATAAACGTAATATGCATTTTGTTATAAATTAAGTGCAATCAAAATATAAAGATGAAATTATTTAGTACTGGTATTTTTTGTATTATGCCAATGCGCTGGTTTTGCACTACATTTAATGATATTATTGCATTCTCTTAAATAGTAAATATATGTATATGTATTGAGGTAATTCCGATGAAAACTCACCGAGGACAAAGAAAAAATTACTGTGAAAATGTTTAAAGCACTTTATGATAATAACACGGGAAAGTATTTAGATCCAGTACACACTTAACGAAATTTCGAATAACTTTTAATTTTAAAATTGATATTAACAACATATATTTCCCTTTTCGTGACATATCTTACTTGATCTGACTTACAGAGCATTAAATGTTAAAATACAAAATGAATGACGTGCATTTTAAGATGTATCGAAGGGCTCAATTGGCCAGTGGTTAGTGAACTCGACGGATGGGCCGTGTTCGTAGATTCGATTACCAACCAAGACTAATATTGATGTGATAAGCGTAATTATTTATTATGTCTTGGTGTAAATAGACAAGTTTTAATATTATTCATTTAACTGTGGCATGTCTATTCAAAAGTTGTTGTCAAATCTGTAAAATGACTGCATTATGCGGGTAGTTTAAGATAAAGCTTGTAAGTTTTCTTCGGTGTCTGGAGTAATTCGATCGAATCGGTTGGGGTTGAAGGAGGAGGTACATCCGACCTCGCTGTTTACGGTTAAAGAACTCGTATGAACCGTGACCTTAATAGTGTACTGAATTATTAAATAATATGTAATAGGCTATGTGCAATACCACTGTAGAATAGGTGAGTCTATTGTAATACATAGGTAACATATTCAAACTCCGAACCACTACTAAACGTAACTTCACGCCTGTAATCCCCGAAGAGGTAGGCAGAGGAATGCAGAACACTCCCATCCCATCCAACCACTACAAAAAAATCGAATATAGATGAATTCAATAGGACGCACCTGATCCTGAATTCGAACCTAGGATCTCTATCTACATCGGCAGTCGCTTTTGCCAACCACCCAACCAATGAGGCAGTATGGATAATAAACGCTCGTTTCAAACATCACCTTCTGCGTAATACAAGAAAAGCCGTACACGAAACACGAGATGCAGAGAAAGCGCAGAATGTGTGCCAGCGCACCAGTCCGCGTGTCGTCCTCGCGCGCCGCCGGCCACGCGGCTAACGGACACTGCGCGTGATCACACGTACCATCGCGCTCAGCTGTCCTCAAGAGGTGCGGTTCACCAGTTATAATATACCCACGGTGAATGGCGAACCTCTTGCTACGCACCGGGCGCAAGTCCAAACTTCGGGCTATCGTTTATACATTATATTACGTATCCTTATCAGTACACGCAGCACGAGGCAGCCAGTAATCTTTAACGAGGTAGGCAAGGAGTGGTGGTACACGCCCTCGTGTCACCAGTTGCATACGTTTACGTTCCACCATGGCACGAATATATAGGATGCGGCCTTTTGCCATGCACCGGGCACAGATACCGAAGTTTGGCAAACTTCGGTATGCTGTGCCCTCTACCTGTGATTGATAATCATTTGGTTGTGAAGGTTTTAACGGCCGAGCTATATGTTACAATTAGTCATATTACTATATAATTTCTAAAGTTACTCTCGGCTGAGCTGACCTCACACGTAACTATAATATAAATCAAATATGTGAACGGACACCGTAAGGCTTATCTCCGTATAGCAGGCTATTATTATTGTGCGGATAATGACAGCAAAAATATATATTATGGTGTGCAGTAATCGCTATAATATATATTATGGCATATTATAATGATATATATAAAATTTACATCTAAAAGCTTGTTACCAACTTCAATTTATACTTACCAATTATTATCTTCTAATGTCCACCATCAACAACCATTTTGTCCCACTGTTGGACACGATCCTGGCAGAATGAAATGGGTGCAGGTAATAATGTGCCGGTTGGCCCAGCGCAGACTTCATATGCAGTATTAAAAACTCAACCGAATTCAGTATTCCCCACGATGTTTTCCTTCACCATTACTAATAATTTCACAATATATATATTACTAGCTGACCCAGCGAACTCCGTACCGCTTTTCCAAAGTTTTTCTTCTTTTCGTTTTTTCCAAAACGTACCTAAAGTGTTCTGCATTCCTCTGCCTACCTCTTCAAGGATTAAAGGCGTGATTTTACGTTTATTATAATTACATTCGTAGACGTCTGGCGGGGATAACTAATTAAATGACGATTGATCAGTTTTCGACCGGAGAAGAAAAATGATTAAATAACTAAAATGGCTATTAAAAAATAAGGGTTGATCGTAG
>DWEI01004700.1:0-11440 GCA_018245875.1 Mysoria ambigua
ATGTAACCGGTGAATCGTGGGAATGTTCTGCATTCCTCTGCCTACCTCTTCGGGGATTACAGGCGTGAAGTTACGTTTAGTTTAAATTAAATTATTATTTCAGGATTCATCGAGAAGATTACCCTTGTCAAAAAACCAAAATGAAATAAAATCATTTATATTTGTATTTTGCCATCACTAGAACTATAAAGGTTTTAGTAACACCTAAGCCTATCAATGTGAAGGCATTACAAGTTAGGAAAATCGTACTTCTATTACACATACTTACTCCATTGGTTCAGTAGTTAATGAAGATGATTAAAGAGCCGACGGCTACGTGTTCGATTTACACTTACCACCTTAATATTCCTTTGCCGAAGATGAGTATTTCTTTTGTAACTGGCTGTATATTTAACTTAACTTATGTATTTAATTTTTTTACCATATGGTAAAATATTTTAACACATTATCACCATAGAGTAAACTCTACTTAATTTGTGATTATATTGTCCTGCGTGAAATTATTCCAGTATATTACATGTTACTATTTAAATAAATGTTCTCTGAGATATGGCAAGCCAAACCTGATTTTGGTCTGCGTAGCAAAACCTTCATATTCTGAAAGAAGACAACTGTAGCAATAAAATGGTCGGTGATTGTGATATACTAATAAACAATTAGACATGCTCACTGAGGATCGTTGTCGGTACTGTGTATGGTGATGACACTCGGCGTCAGAGCGGATATGATGAGGCCGACCGGCAGGAACGCCGTGACCAGGCTCAACAGACGTTTCCAAGGGTTCGACCTGGAGAATAATTCAACTTGTATAAAGTATGAATAAGCAATAAATTTATACATTTAATAATAAATATTAGATGAGACTGCGGTCAAACGCGAGCCTATTGGTATAAAAGGGCATTTGTGTCACTCTATCGCCTATTACTTGGGTAGTGCCCTTGGTCGTATTGGTTGCAAGTGCGACAGTCGATCGGGAGGTCCCGGGTTCGATTCACTGGTCGAACGCTACAATTTTTTTTACTAGAAAATTTTATTAGAATTCTAGTAGTGTTTCGGAGTCTGGATGTGTATTGTGTCCGATGCATGGCAATAGGCTCACCACCTATCACATAGTAGGACGTAAACGTAACCGGTGAAACGAGGGAGTGTTCTGCATTCCTCTGCCTACACCTTCGGGGATTACAGGCGTAAAGTTACGAAGTTACCTAACGTAACTTCACGCCTCTAATCCCCGCAGAGGTAGGCAGAGGAATGCAGAACACTCCCACGTTTCACCGGTTTTGTATTGTAAAACATTGTGTATTTTATTTTATATAACAAGTGACTGGTATGCGGTCGTGTGGTGAAATGAGACGGAACGCTTTGCGTTCCAATTGACGTGGGCATCTATAATCATCGTTCACATTAGTCTGGATGGGTACTTAAGACTTAAGTTATGACTATCGCGGAGTAATGAGTATGATTAATTCGGCGATCAGTGTTCAGTGAAAGGATCCGAATTTGCGTCTAGAGAGAACGTCAATTAAGTCGCTTTCGATCTACGATTTGTTTGTTCCTCTTGTTAGCTTTAAGCGTACTTTCATATTTAACATGCTTATTACATTACAATTGTTTATTATTAAAAATAGATCTACTCTCGTATTTCTAGAGGAACTGCGTGCGAATTACTAAAAATAAAATACGAAACTATACATGTATATTATATTGTTGTGATGTGTTTTAACTAGTGGTTTCGAAATATATTGATGTCTCTGTCGTGAATAACTAGGCACTAACCTGTTGTTTGGCAATATGGCTTAGATAAAAACTTGAGTCTCTTTTTATTAAGTAATCATTTTACTGTACCTTTTATGATTGTATTATAGCAGTATTTTAAAATGTGAAAATTAAGGCTAATTATATAGCGCGTAAATAGCTGACGAAGGTTAAAATTATTATTTTGCATTTAAGCATCTAGTTTTATCTATTACTACATACCTATCGATGGATATTTAAAAGTACGCTGGCTTGTGTAGTAGTAATATAGGATACCATAAATTTATATGAAAATAAATATTTTTTTCCATTTGCGCGTGAAATCAGAGGTAAATCCCGTTTTATAGAGAGAAACAAGAATTGTCTTATCAAATGATACAGGTGAAGATAAATGTGAATAACTTAATGTTATTGAAGATCGTCTTCTTACCGTTTCTTCACAGGATTGTCCTTTTGCTTGCCATCTTCATTAAAAGCCAGACCGAAATCTTCATCGTCCCCATTAGAGCTTGGTTTCTCTTTAAACGGGTCGGGGTGATTGTAGAGACCTCCAGCTGGGATCTTCGTGGGAGCTTCAATAGTTGGTTTAGACTCTAATGTCAATTTCCAATCGTTTGCCTTCGGAAAGTAGGAGTTCTCATATCTGTAGGGTGTGTCGATCTGGTCCCGATAGGTATCTTCTGGGCTTTTGTAGTTTAACATGTAGTGATCTCTTGAGCTGTATTAATAAGGAGTCAGTTATTAAAATAATGATTAAAATTAAGTAGTAAGCTGATGTATCCATGCTATCACGTCTATATAGTTACTTTTATATATTTTTCGCTTTATTGGTGTTAACAAATAGTAAACAACAAAAATTACAATTAAGTTACAATTTTAAGTAGGTACTGTACTATGTCGCCAACGAACACCATTATCCACAGATTACTATAACAATAAATAACAATATAATAGTTATAGAATAAATAGCGAATACACATGTTTGAGTCATCTTTAGGCTGAGAAGTCAGGATCATAAATCGTTGAATCAGATTTAATTTAAGGCTCCGTACCATTTACCGGAATGTCATATATATTGTTATTTTAATTTCCAGAAATTAATGTCATTATTGATTTGTTCGTAAATTACATTGTGCTTTCGTTACCTTGTAATGTCTATTGGAGGTTTCTTTTCAATTTGAAGATAAGGTTCAGGTTTCGGAAACTTTAAAAGATTTAAATTATCATCATCGAAAAAGCTGCCCAAGTGTGGACTAGGTTTGAATTCTTTTTCTACGGATTTACTTGCTGGCTTAGTAACTGTTAGTATTTCTTTAGATTCAGTGCTATTGGAATCGTGACTGTCTACGTCTTTTGGCTGAACATAAGTCGCATTTATTTTCCATTCGGAAACATACTTGTTTTTTGTTATAATGATTTCAGCCTTCTCGTTTTCGTAGTCACTCTGTTTATCGCGTTCATTCTCAACATCGTCCGTTTTATAATTGTTACGATATGTTTCCGTGTTATTTTTCAGGTTTTTATTATCAACAAATTTAGTTATCGTGTTATTGGTGACTGGATAAAGAGTTGTGATGTTGTACGTCTCTTCAGCGCTTTCATATACTTCATGGCATGATATGATGGATACAAATAACATCAACCATGTTGTAACCTTGAAAAACATACATTATACACATTTAATACTTAAAAAAAACAGAAAATTTTATAGCTGTACACCTGAAATTTGATACATTTTTATTCCAGTAATTGATTATTGACATTTATATACCAAATGTCAAGTGAAAACATATGATAATGTTAAATTTCGCACAACGAATCAGAATTTCAATGCAATGAAATTTCTTAACAAAAATATTCAGAGATGCTATCAGTGCCTTTCCCAGGCGTGTCGTGGTGAAATTGTCAAAGGGTGCGAAAGGTCAGTGCGCCATTGAAACCACATTGAGGTATGATTTTATCGATATACCTACATTTGTTTTATTCGAAACGCCCTATGCCCTGGCGCGATTGCAAATGCGAAGTGATCTGTAAAGGAATGCCGGCGTAAAGCGAGATTTGAACTTTTGACAGTAATTCTAGCTGTACTTGTAAACGAGAAATGGGCATGCTCTTTTGGTTCGGACATGTATTCTACATGAATTCTACAAAATGGCATATGAATTAATGACGAACCAGAGACAGAATCTGAATTCGGATGAAAACCGGAACAAAGGAAAATGAACTTAACGTACATGAAAGAGGTCAGATATAGCTGATAGGGATGACAGAAACCAGGGAAACCATCGTGCATGCATGAAGAATTACGAATCTAGAAGAAACAAGACTAGTTTGTAAGGGTAGAGTTGGCACTAGCTGCTTTCTGTCTACCCCGTAACCCATCCGATGTGATGATATAATAATAATATATAGTTTAGCAGGGCACTATTGTAACATGTTTGCACAAAGAAGTCCCGATAAAAAATAACAGGAAGTATACTAAGACAAATTAATAACTTTTTTCTAGAAATACCAACCATTTTAACGAGTACTTATTTAAGAATAGTTACATTTCAGTTTAACGAGATGGGAAGTGATTGTGATGAACGCTACAGAATAAAGACGTCATTATTTTCTATAAACTACTAAATAATCTCCGAGCATCGTTTATCTATTGGTATGCACTTTCTAACACATATTTGTTACCGGCCAATTCACCCGCTGCTGTCCGTTGGACGCCATATTTATTCCTGCTAATAAGAATTCTTTACGCGTTGTATCATTTGTTTTAAATTAACCGTGAGTTTCATAAGTCGAGAGTATTTTTAGAGTAATGTACGTTCTTTATGTAATAGTGTGCTGTGAAAATGATTGTGCGTCGATCCTACCGATGTTAAACGCTATCTTTATCAAGGAAATTTTCGTGATACCATAAATTTGTTTTAAATGTGATATGATTGAAATACTTTAATATTCTAAGGATTACAACTTAGTTTACCAGAACGGTAACTTGACTATTATATCTTAAAATAAAGCCATTGTTATTTTGATGAACATAAATATCTTACATCTTTTTAACCGACTTCATTACTTTCTGCATTTACACGCTTGTATCATTATTATAGCAAATCAGTATGTATTAATATTTCAGTGAAAATTCGCATGGGAGTAGAGATACATTGATACTAAAAAACGTGTGTTTTTGTACTAAAAGACACGATAAACAAACAGTCGCTCCATCCTGCTGGCAAGTTACCGTCGCCCGTAGACATCTGCGAAAGCCAGAGGAGTTAGTGATATGTTGTTCACATTTATAAAAACTTTTTAACGTTGCGTCGAGACCACCTCATATAACAGTGTATTTTAAATACCTTCGTATAAAAACCGTTATCGTTAAAAATCGTTAAAAACCTACGTATCGCTTTCCTCCGGTTATTTCTTCAATAACGCAAACTGTCTATTTTTTTCAATTATGATATCTTAAAGTTCAACAATCACTTTCTTCATTGCTAAATCCGGACAGGGTTCGTGTGGATACAAATGCAAGATGTAACTTTTAAGTGTGATTGCAATAGATAAATGTTATCCACACGTGTGCTCAGTGGTGGGCGTGATGTATTACTTAATAGAGACACAAGTGCAGGGCGAGGCGGCCGCGTGGCGCGACGCCGCGAGGTCGGTCAGTGACTTACTGTTTTCGGTGAAAGTGAGCCAGTCGCTGTTATGTAAGACTCGGACTTTGTTAATCATTTATTTATTACAATCGTGCGGCTGAGGCGCGCTTTGTAGGTTACATATAATTTACAATGAAAAAATAATTGATATAACACCCAACAGAGCATTGAAAGGAATGTAGAAAAAAATTATTATACTTTTTATATATAGACTTATTATTAATTTGAACATTGACTAGCTAAGAAGGGCATACGGCTTCCGAGGTGGATCAGCACGTAGAGGGAGTTTATGAGTCAAATTAAATGTAAAAATTTAAAATCACGTGTTAAATTTTTAGTTCCAATTCCACGTTACATCATGGATAGGAAGATAAGGCTATTTCCATACTTCTGACATAAGTCCAGATTCTGCGAAGCTACTGGTAATTTCTAGTTAGAAAAACCCAACAACACCTTGCTCGACCCGAGATCGAATCCAGGTCGCGCTTGCAAGCACTCGACCAACGAGGTATCATAAATTATGTGTATACCTATATCACTATGAGGAAAATAATATAAGATGTGCCCAAGTAGCTGGACTGCAACAGGTGGAGAAAGCGCACGAGCCGGCGTGGGAACGTTGAGTCACTGGCGTTGCGCAACCGCGGCCTACTCGCGACACACGCCGCGATGTCGTTGCGATGTCGCGGCCGAGCGAGTTACAAACACTTTAAATATAGATAGATACATGTTTACATGTAGAGATGAGATATCGCTTTTAAGTAGCCTTAATGATATTTCATAATTATTTGTTGTTTTTGCGAAGGAAATACACTGTCAAGAAAACATACATGTTAGATAGCAGTTCTACCGCCTTAATTTGTAATATTACTCGTAATTATATCAAATAAAATATTCGAGGATTACAGGCATTATATTAGGTTTTCTTGTATATTTTTTAATTGAAATCATTTTCGAGGATTTCAGAAAGTAATAGTCTTTGAGTTTAGAGAAGAAAAGTGTAATAAAGCATAGGCGATTTTTTTTACATTACATAATGTTTTTGACGTTAGTATTTCCAAAACTGCATATCAATAAAACGAAACAAAAATTTACACAACACATTAAAACCAATGAAAACCAATTTTATCGAATCGTTATATTTTATAACGTCACGAAATATAAAATAACAAGGATTTTTTTTATGAAACAGTTGTTACAATAACCTCTGAGGTATTAGATTCTCGTGTTATTTTTACGATTACGGTACGTGGTTTACGATTTTTATATCGTCTAATGAGCGATTGATGTGCGATGTAAGATCTATTTCGGTCAAGAATAACGACGTCGATACAGTGAAGGCTTTTGTAATTAAACTGTGATGGATAGATTTTATATTTCTGTTGGTTCGTCGATAGCGCAAAGTAACGGTCATTTGTAACGTGATGTCATTATGAAGTGGTATCGTGCTGTAATTGGTAGCCATAAAATAATGTAAGTGTAGCGAAAAAATACTATATTTGTTACTACTTTAATACTGAATGTCGTGTGTGGGTTTAATCACAGTAACTTATTGGGTACGTCGATTTGACTTGGTATTGTGTGTATGGCAGTAAGCGCACTTCCTATTTAATAGAAGGACGTTTATACATAGAATAAGTTGAAGCACCGTCCCACTGTGAATCGTGAGAGTAGACAACACTCCAATGCCTACCTCGTAGTGAATTTCAGGCGTGATGTTACCTTACGGGACGTTACCTTAGCAACTATACCTGAGAACTAAATCAGTGCACTTGTAAGTTTAGACACTGACCGTCATTTGCAATTAATGACGGCATCTATCACAGTACCCGAGTAATTTTATACGAAAACTGAATTACCTCTCTTCTAAATTAATATTGAAAAATACTACGCCATAAGACAAGTGTCCTCTAAGAATGAGAGAAGCTGGGCTTATATTGTACTCCGTTGGCTATGTGTTTGTATATCCGTTTGCGGACTTTACACAAATAAGACAAAATTATAAGCAATTCTAAGATAATTTCTAATTCTTACTCTAAGAGCAGTTTATTATTTCGTTGATCGTGTGGGTCACAAGCGCTTCTACCGATCGGGTAGTCTTGGGTTCAAATCCCAGGTCGGGATTTTTTGGGTTTTCTAACTTAGAATTTTTATGAGTGGTTCGGAATCTGGTTATGTGCTCGGTGTAATGCAACAGACCTATTCTAAGATAGGACGTCACCGTAACTGGTGAATCGTGGGATTCTACTATACTCTTCTGTATATATCTTCGAGTATTAGAGGCATGATCTTAAATTCTAAGGCATAAGAAATAGTATTTGCAAAATGTTTTCTTTCACGATAGTTTTCTCACACGATTGTTAGGAGTGTCATTCAACTTTTAAAGCATTAATAATATCTTGAATTTACAGGTAAATATCCGGATTTGACCTTGGATTTGATGAGAGTGCTTATAACATCCGCCATCAAGCTATGGCAGCTTCATTTTCTGGTCTATTTTGACATTTAGAATAGTATATTAACATTGCTTTAGATGGTTATAGCATTTATAGAAATCAGAATGCTCTTGTCACGGAGTATGTATCTTGGGTATGTACTTTTTATGGCACTGCTAAATAAATAAATAAAGGTACGTTTTGAATATCACTTATACCTACGAAATTCTGTAGGGTTAATTACAATATGTTTGTTTGATAAAATAAGTGGAATTTCCTTCTAACCAAACTGATACGATATGTACCTAATGCGAATGTTGAGGTATGCAAGTCCCGAGGGAGACAAAAACTCACGGATCTGGATCAAAAAGATCAGATTAGTAGATACTAAGAATCACTACTAGATAGTAGATACTAAAAAAGTCAATAGAAACATAGGTCAGATGACCTATGCGGCTGATAGGGAACTAAGAACTTTCCTGAAACTAACATGAGTATTTCAATAGAAGGAACACTTCAGGTCTTTAAGGATGTTCATAATTGTACAAAATGTAATAAAATATTTCTGCCGTTTTCTCCAAGTTATATAATTATTTTTGTTTGTTGAGAAAAAACTCTGATAAACCATTGTGCATTGTCTCTATTCAAAATTGTCTATTTATCAATGTGAAAGCTAATAATAAAAAAAGTACTTACCATAATTTAGCGCGCTCGTTCCTTAGCCGGCAGCACAATGTGTGCTGTGGAGGCGTACTTATACTTATAACATCTCAACACTTCGGGTCTGAGCTTGGAGTTATTGTCTTACACCGAGCCCACGAACTCGAGGGATGTGCTCGCGTTGTCTATAAAATATTATGTAAGTTTTGATGCTGTCGATAAAAGGGGAATTCCTTGTCTGTATCGATTATATTTGAACATAAAGGTAAAGGAAAGGTACCAAAAAATGTAGGAACTTGAGTACAATTCCTATTGTACGTTTATTTCTAATTATCTTATTATTTATTTTTTATTAATTTAACAATTTTATACACAGGAAAAAAATCAATAGAAACATATGTTTTGTATTATTATTGTATTTGCATATTTTTTTCCGGTATATCCAGTATAGTAGCAGTAAGATTTGAAGATATATATATTAATTGGCATTTTTGTGACTACATTTGCAAACGTAAATGCAAAAGTGAAGAACACAAAAACGAGAAAATTTAACAGGCGCAGTATCGACAAAAAAATGTCAACTCTCGCCTAGTCAACGTCTATTTTCTGGTCAGTGGGCGCGGCCATTGTTGCAAGCGCGTCGCCCGCGACATTCATAATTGTTCCCAGTGTGTGTAACTTTGGATATTATTACTTTTTCTTTGTAATACTCTTGTGTAGGAAGTGAGTTACAAGAAACAAGCAAGTAATACTTGTAGAGGTGTTGTCGCTTAGCGGCCGGCTATGTAATACATAAAAAAGAAACTAAATCGTTTCTAGTTTATTATACCGGTTCGTGGTTAGGGCTGTTTTATGGGTAATTTTGTGTTATACTTAATACGTAATATTTACTATTGAAATTATTTTTTTCCTCTACGAATACGTCTCAAATTGGTATAAAATAAAATTAACTATAATTACGCGAATGCTATTTTTAAAACGATAAATTTTTGGTATTGTATCATTGTACGAGGTTTTTCGGACTGTTTTCGGCCAGAATTTAGATTCTGATTCAAATCTATCCATGCATTGGACTGTTACTTGACTTCAAAGGAAATATTGGTATTTAGAGAAGAAAAAAAAACAACTGTTTTGACGTTTTTGTTGATAGACTTATTACTAGCATATTAACTAAATAAGGATCACTGCAATCCTCAAAAAAGTCATAAAAACATTTATATCGATTCATATATTCGGTTATCACAACTCTATACTACTCTTTTAGTATCCAGGATTAATTCCGTGGAACTTATGGCTAATGTTAGCAGCACCATCTCGCAGCAGTCTATCAAGAGCGCTGCTCTGAGAAGGACTGTATTGTAAATATTCTCATCTCTTTCACAATACGTCCGAGCGGGAGCTAAGCCAGGAGACTCTTGAAATCTTTCTGTCTCATGTTTTTTTCTGTCATTTCTATTTCCTGTTGTCTTATCATCTGCAATCTTCTGCTGTTGATTACTGTGGCGAAGTAGTAAAGTATTGCTAAAATAGAGAGCATTAATTAAAAAACACGACTGTAGAGAGTTGCCTAGAGAGAGTGTGGTCCCATCAATATTCATATTATTCACCATTGACAATTGTGAAAAATTTGTTATACTAATGCGTTCGCATTATTTATCATAAACATTGCTTTCCACATTGTTGATGACCACTGAATCATATAACTAAAATATTTATACGTGAACACTTAAGCAAATTAAAGACGTTAAGGGTGACTCAAAATTTTTAGAATGAATTTTCATAATAACTAATAAGTTTTGTTAGAATGCATTTTAAAACTTACCTGTGTACACAAAGTAGAATGAAGATATAGTGCTGACCTCCGCAGAGGTCTCGACATCATCGTAGTATTGTGCAGTGAGAAGGACCACACCCAGTAGGGACAGCGAGAGGAGCCCCACGCAGCATAACCACGCTATCAGCAGCCACGGCCACAGGCACCTGGGCTTAGTCTGCAGATAACAATATTAAAATAATATCTAATTAAATCGCATGTAGGAATACGTGAACGTCATTGTTGTAAACACACCTTATATGAGCAAGAGTTGGAAAAGTCGTTTAACGTCTAGATGTCCATTTTGTTTAATTTACATTAATGATGTAATAGATACTTGTAAGACAATGTGTCCCAGTTTACACAATGTATGGATTAATTGTTACTCTAATTCGCTACAAAATCATGACCTATTGTGTTTGAAGTAGAGTATTAAATTGATGAAATGTTTGTAGCGAATAAAAAATATTTATTTCATGAATGTTTCTTTCGGTACCGATTATCGATCGAGGGATTGTAGCGATATTTATAGAATTATCATTGAATATTTTTATACCATTTTTATCGATATTTTATTACTGATGACACTTGATACATATACAGTATTTTTAGTCTCATTCTGATTCCAAGCAAAATTTAAATTATAATAAAAAATATTTAATCATGGAAAATGAGAAATCAGTTTGTCAGTTGTAGGAACCGATCTGATCTGATGTAAGACGTGAAACCGATCTGATCAGTCGTAGGTAAGTTTTTATGTAAACCTCCTATTTTTGATTTCATCCATCTACGTATTTTATAAGAATCTTTATGTACAGAACGTAAAATGTAATACCATTTTCCTCCTTTTCATGTTCGTTCTTTAACGTTCGTAAGCGTTCTTTTTTTGTTTCTTTTATCTTTTAAGAATTACTAGGAATTCTGGATGTTACATGCATACATTCATAACAGAATTAGGATCTAGTGATTATCAATAAGTTTTGAAAATATTACATTTAAACTGTGTAAAAGTTCATTAGCATTTTCACAGAGAAATTTGTAATAAAAAAACGTAACTTCACGCCTGTAATCCCCGAAGAGGTAGGCAGAGGAATGCAGAACACTCCCACGTTTCATCGGTTACG
>DWEI01004701.1:0-11439 GCA_018245875.1 Mysoria ambigua
ACATATAAATATATACTTAAATAGAAATTTTGTTTATACCCACACACAGAACAAATACTTGTGCTCATCACATAAATATTTATTCTGAGTGGGAATCGAACCCACGCTCACGGTCCCCGGCGCAACAGTAGTGATTGGGAGTCTACATTTGTGCCCGATGCATGGCAATAGGCTCACCACCTATTCTATAATGGGACGTAAACGTAACTGGTGAAATGTGGGACTGTTCTGCATTCCTCTGCCTACCTCTTCGGGGATTATAGGCGTGCAGTTACGTTTTTTGCATCTTAAGTGAATAACGCCTTTTTCTTGACAATCGCTTAATGTTTATTACTAAAATGTTATTACTAGTAATGATGTGTATATTAAAATAGTGTGTATTATATGGTCACGTGGCATTTAGCTAAGGCTTCAGTCTTATCACTAAGGTCTGTTAAAAATTATATACATATAGTATAAGAACTGAACTATTTTAGCTAAGAAAACACTTATATTAAGCATGGAGGGCTTGTATTTATTTTAAAATAATTAGTTTTTCATATTTTTAAAGGAAAGTAGTGTATCCTATCTCACTCCATCGATTCGATATAAAAGATTTATATTTAAATAACTAATAATAATTCAAAACACTTTTTTACATTGCACGTATGTTTATCAGTACATACATATATTGCGCAGCCTAAACACGACACTGTACCGTCGTAACGAGAGTGCTCCGAGCCGCGCGGCCCGTTTGATCCGGCGAACTTTCGTATCGGCGCGGCGGCGGCAAAAAAGTGGCTATTTAAATACGAGCCCGACACAACGTGTTGGTGTAATCTCTACCAAAAACAAAGGACTGTCGCGCATTAGGGCCCCACAGAATTTGAAAGTGGAACTCGGCAGGATTTTCGCGGAAATTTTCGGGGTAACATTATACCCGTACATTAGGGCTAAGTGATAGCGTCACATTTGTTGGATTAATTCATCATCCGAATTGCCGTGGCCAGACTGATGGCCCGGAACGCCCGAGCCCCCCGCGGCGCCCCCACCCACCACTTTTCCCGTCGGCTGATTTACGTATGGACTTTTAAATCGCTATTCGTATAATTTCTGTGGTGATTTCCGGAGAATTTAGGTTTTTAGCGTGCAAATTTTTTGGTAAGCTTACTTGTTTAGTTATGTTCATTGAAACTCAATTTATTGGTGAAGACTAATTAAGTGCACTGAAATTAAATAAAATGGATTTTTTTACATGATATCAACCTGCATACTTAACGTTTTAAAAATTATTAAGGGTTATATATTTTTTAAATTCATATTAAAATTTACCTACATTTACACGTGCTCGGTCTATGTGTACCCAAAATCTGTTCTAAGTTTCATAATTACATAAAACGCAGTAAAACCAAAATCGGCGATTGTGGCTCAGTTGCGCGAGCGCCCATTGCCCTTTGCCTCCCGAACCACCCCCGTTCGGGGGTGGCCCCCACAGGACACTGCGAGTGTAAGGATAAATGGGAGGGCTGGCTCTTCTGGTTAAGTGTAGATTTTCCGAATGCGGTGTTGATGATGGCTGAATAATGCTTGCCTCGTTCATGTCGATATTTCAATAATATTTTACATGTTTTTACGAAATATTTCTTTGCAAGTAGTAAAAGCATACCATCGTATTATATACGCACTGATATTATTTATTAATGCGTTGTTAAGAAATACAATCGTTACGGGTATTAAAAGTACAGATATTTTAAAATTCGCGCTGATAGGTAACAAACAATAAAATGAAGAACATCGCATCACAATATGACATTAGTTTTATCCTAGAATTTTAATCAAAACTTCCAGTACGTATTTATTTACAAACTTCATGTTTAGAGAATAAGTTAATAGCTTGCTCTTGAAATGAAATTTGTAATATTGGTTGCAGTACTTAAAAAAATCCTAAATGTGGTCCCTGTTCATTTAATCGGCCAGTATTATTCTTATTAGTTTTTCTATGTTGGGCTTATGGTAAAGTCAACAATATACACATATATATGTACATGTATAGGTTCATACAGCATTTACCAATATCTACCCTATTTATAAAGTACGTTTTTGAAATTGGTTAGATTTTACAACGAAACAACTTATTGTTTCGTTTTTTATCGTAATTAATACATGCTTTATATCAGTTTGGCTATTTACCTCTTATTTGAAGAGTAACAGGGAAGAAAATAAGAAATACATTATATCGACATCGACAAAACCACTGACCGCCCTACGTCTACAATTTCCGAGACCGTTGGACAGCAGTTGTAAACACTCGTGTAAAATTGTCCACCCTCCCCTCGGGCTTTTGTGTTACATATTTCTTTGTTATTTACCTCCGCCTACACCTGCATTGGAATTACTCATTTATATTTCGGGTTGCAGGATTAATTTGTACATTTGCGTGTATGTATAACGTCCTCATTTATTCACAGTTTGTATATCTAGAATATTCTAGAATACAACATTCTACGCGGAAACGAGTCAAATTATTCCGGTTAAACGACTTTGTTAAATTTATAGACAAGTCCTTCTGCGTTTAGCAAAAACTTAAATTATTCATTAATTTAATACTCTACGCTATCTAATATTTCTTAGCTAACCTTCATACGGCACATACCCAAAAATACATTGGGACCCGAATTGTGGAAACGTCAAGCGTGACAGTCGAACGTAATCAAAACTTCCCTTCAGTGGTAACATTGTCCCAGACGCCTACACGTCCTACTTTTCTCCAAAGACTATTATTTGAATGTCTTTCAACCCGTGAGAAGGGTCCCACACCCCGGCCTCCCCGACGCGTGCGCTACGCTGATAATGTAATTAAAACAACACCTTTATTCGGGACGGTCACATTTTGTAACAACTTTTAGTTTGATGTAGGTAAATTTGTGATTTACGCTGGTATAATTTTCAGTTGATTTTCATTGTGAGTTCTCTCATGTTTACATATTTGTAGAAAAAATTCAGGAGATAATTAAATAAAAATATCACAGAAAATGCTTTCTTTTAAATGTGAACATGAACATAAATGAATCTATTATTTTAAAAAACTCGATGTTACTATCATTTTCATAAAACCATTGTAAGCAAAAAGCCAACCAAACAGCTATTCCATTTGTTATCATAATTTAACCGCTCTACAACAGATCCACACACACATGCCCAAAACTTTCTCAAAAGTAACACACACATTCACAACAAACTTGCTAGGGGTGAGTTGACCAATAGCATGCATTAACCCTTACAGGGATTAGAGCATTGTTTCAAATCTCCAAGTTAGTTCGTTTGAATTCGGAACGGCAGCCATTTTGTTCATTTAAAATGGACGCTACAATAGGCGACTATTGTTCACAACGCAACGGCCGGACGAGTGTTGCCCATTGTTTTAATGTTTTCTAATTTTACATTTTTAATTTCATGTGTCACTTGAGATTTAGAATTCACTCTTTAGTCTATGGACTTGAAAATAAAAAAGTGAATCATTTGCAGTTGTCCCAAGTTCTACAAATGTGAAACAACATTATACAACAATATTATTGAAAAGTGTTAACATTGTAAGTATTGCCACATTTATTTGTAACAAATACTCGTAAATAAACAATTATTTTCGTTAACGAATAGGCCAATGATTTGCCTAACTGACAAAAACATTAAAAATTTATAAAATTACTGATTTTTTTAACGATCTACAAAAACTATATATAATTTGATTATATAAAAAGCAACGATTTTTCACATTGCGTTGCACACGTGGCGCGCATCAATGTAATTTTATTTTTATGAACAGAATTATTTCCAAACCCGATCAGAGTTCGCGCCATTATAACAAATTAATACCGAAACCAGATTTTCAGGTTTCCATTGTCACCTTTCAAACTGTATTTTGGGGTCACACAACTGGTCCAATTCGTATTGAAGCCGGGGTAGCGCGGTGGGCTTGTAAAAAAATATGCCCTTTTTGGGGCAATATTGTCTAATTTTCGGTAATAAAGTTTTGTCAACAGCGGGCGTTCGACCACTCGTCATAGGGTCCGTTGACAAATTGTTGCCAGTTGAAAATAATGGCAGTGTTGATATTTGAGTTTAAGATACCATCGATCATTTTTCGGGGATCGATTATGAACGAGTTTCGGTTAGTTTTGTGTTCATCAAAACCTTTTATTCATTACTTGTTGAATGAAAATTTTTAATTTATGACTATTCAAGAAAAAACTTTATAAATGTTACATTTGTGATTATTGCCGGATACACATCTACTTTGTAATGTTTTTTTTAGTAAATCTCATTTGATACCAAAGAAACAGTAGTACAGTACAACAATAGGTACAAGTAGAACGTTTATTTAAAATTTTAGACCATTCTATATTCCTTAAAACTAATAGATACTAATTAATTAATTTTCTAATGAATACAATATTCTAACGACGTACAATTTTCTAACGAAATTTTGTTGTTGCATTTCATATCTCTGAACTTGGGAGGCCGATATCTAATCCGCCATGACATTACTGCTTCATATTACTGTAACGTACTCATTGAAAATAAACGTTTTATGTACGGGTAACTGCTCCTCGTGTCTTGTATCAAGATTTTCCAGAACGTTCTAAGTTCTCTATTTAAATGCAAAATGGTATCGTCGGCTACATTAGTGCGTCACGTTATTCACTTGGCCAAGCCTCCACCTGCGACCCGTGGCGCCTTTGTGGTGCTGTCAATCTGTTCGTAAATAGCGGATCGAAATTACTACAGACATGTTCAACGGGCTCCAATCGAATGTACGTAAGTTCGATACGAAGATAAGAAGGAATAGCGTTGAAAAGCTACCAGACAGCTGATTCACCAGACAACCACGTTGATTTCGATGGTGTGGAGTTTAATGGCTTAATATTTAATGCTATAATACTAACAATATATTTACGGGACCCTTATTAAATATATATTTATGCATGTTAAAACGTAGCTGGCGAAACGCGGACAGCTACTGCACGTATCTGGGTACCACTTCGAGGTATAAAGGTGTTATGTTATATACGTTACATATGTTTATTAGGTAATTTACATAGTACAACTTACATAATAGCTTGAAATACTTACAATAGTTTAAAATTATACGAAATTCCTTATTAAAATATCATTGTTTTATTGAAAGCGTTCTAAAGACACAAAATTAAAAAAGATACTTGTACACAAATAATGGTTATAAACACTTGTACATGTAAACAGAAAGTGTGAACCATTCACAGACAATTTAATTTCGTAGGATTCAAGGCTACATAGATTTTTTTTCGAATTCAAATTTTCAAAATTCAAATATTTTTTTCATTTTTTTATATTCTAGTAAAACAACGCAACGTGTTAAATCTTCCTGTTTATTGGTGGTTTTGTATGATTTATTAGCTTATATTACGATATAAATTATAAACGAATATATTCGGAAGTGGAGTGGAGACGCAAATGTAGTGGCGTAAAATGTCTCGTGGCCAGGAATTAGGATTTGCATACAAACGAGCACAGCGTAACTATTGGATGGCAGACCACCAAATTCACAGATACGACCGTAAGGCAAGACATATCTTTATTATTCATATACATACTTAAGTAAAGCTAAAACTTAATGATGAGCTCAGGTGTGACACATAAGTGAGAGTAACCAAATAAATTTCTTCATAAAAAAAAGAAATAAACCACTTTTGTCTTCATTTATGTTATTTTGTCGTTCCACTGTTAGAGAACAGTCCCCGGTTAGACACAGGTTTTCTCACACCGATTTTAGAACATATGTTAATAATGAATGTTTCGTATTATGACAAATGGCAATATTTGAAATGTTGTAGTAGTTTTGTAATAATATATTACAACAAATACTATGGCACTTTTCAGCATATAGATACGTAAAAATAAATAATGAAAGTCATATGAAGAAAAAGCCTGAAAATTATTTTACGTAACTTACGTAACTGCACGCGTGTAATCCCCGAAGAGGTAGGCAGAGGAATGCAGAACACTCCCACGTTTTACCGGTTACGTTTACGTCCCACTATGTAATAGGTGGTGAGCCTATTATTTACATATTCAATAAATTCAATATTCCTACAATTATTTTAATATTCAGTAAATTCAATATTATAAAATTCGAATGTTAATAATTAGAGTAAAATTGCCAATCCTGTAATTCATAAGAACTAATTTCTTACAACATGTCATAGTAAATGAAAGTTTACAAATGTTATGTAACGAAATGCTCAACAACATTCAAATTTCATTCTTAACATTATACTGAAAGGTAACAATTTTTCTCATGTAACAAACATTCGCCACTACCCGTACCTACTTTATAAAAAAAATATAACAATAAAATACACAGTACTTCATAAGCCTCCTATCTAATACTTCTATCGGTGTTCCATCTTTCGTACAAACATTGACACATTGCTACGAATGAGGATTAAGTTTAAAATTACTATTGTAATATGTCTAGGGGCATTTATTTAGATATTATTTAAATTTAGTTTTAGTCTTAATATTACATAATATATTTCTGTATATATTTCGCGTGGTTCAATAACAGATGTCTCAAACTTACAAGTGGGATTCGTTGCAATACCTAAAGAAAATTTTAACAAACATTTTAAATTTTTATTTACGACGCACCATCTTCATTTTATATTATGTAATTATTATACGCCGATTAAAAAACAACATCCGCCCTCACATGTGACGTGCCTGAATTTCAGTCAGACCGCACATTGAAGCTTAAAACAGTGTAAACTTCAGGCGAGCGTATCAATGGCGCGAAGCACTCGTCGAATGCGGTGTAAATTACCAATTAGAAGGTATTTCATAGTGGTGCTAACAAAAAAAAAACCATATCGCGATCAGCGCCGCGTGTAGCGGTGTTCCGTATAAAAATAATTTTATTTAAATGCCACAGACGGTCAGCGGCGGAGCCGGTGTGAGAAGTCGCGTCGTACGATTCCCAGTCCATAAGCCCAACGTTGGGATTATAGACAAAAAATCCTTAGGGAAGGCAGTGAATTTAAACACACAGATGGTAATGAACACAAAAAGAAAGAATATGTAAGAAAGTTTAGCTTAATTTATACATGAATCATTATTCACTCGTGAGATATGTCGCTAATTATAATAATTAATATGTCGCTAAGCTTGGATTAAATCTACAAATTAAAAAAATATGCGTTATATACGTGATTATACATACTGGTTCCATTCAAATAGATCATAATCAATTTACTAATATTAAGGAGGTGAATGACAAATATGAGTTATGGTAGTGCGAGTGATGGTCGAGAGATCCTGGAATTAAATCCCCAGTATATTTTCCAGTATAAATTCGTGGTGCTGGTTCAGAGACTGCATTTGTGCCCGGTGAATCGCAGCTAACCCTATACTTCACAGAGGAACGTAAATATATCACTGCTCTAACGTGAGATTGTACTATACTCCACTGCCTAGCTTTTCTTGGATTACTGCTCTGAACAATTACAATATATACAATTTAAAAATGGCTTGACAATATGGCTAGTTAATAAACGATTTTATTTTGACACACAAGTCTGACTATAAGTTACGTTTTTATTCTGTTACCGACTATTTAGATTAAGGATATTTGATGTTTAATATTGAATTATAATTATTGAACTTAATTGAATTATGCTGCATAGTGATTATGTTAAATTATGTTTAAAATAATTCATTTTCTTTTTCAATATATTTATAAAATCTATTGCATATCAGTATTTGTCACATTGGACCGAGGTACCCTAAAAGAACTATCGCACCCCGCGATATTGTGGCACCTTAATTAGCGCAATGCTGGCAACACCGAGTGGCCGGGGAATTGCCACTTTTCCCCGATTGTAACGGCTTCGACTTTTTTCCCGATTGTGCCGTTCGTCACGTGGGGCTGATGTGCCAATTAAAGTGCTAGATGATTGCAATTGTGCACCGCCTTTTTGAAAAGCTTCTAAGGTTCTTAATTAGGTGTCGCGGCTGCGGCTCCTCAGCGGTGGGAAGATCTAAAACATTACGTAGGAGTTTGCTGGGTTCTGCTTATAACAACATTATTTGATTTAGATTCAAATTATTACATGCAATTTGAAATACCTAGAAAAAAAATATAAACAACAATAGTACTACATTTTAGTGATTATTTCAATTGTTACTGTAATTGTAAAAAACCACCTGGTATCATAAAAGGAAGATATATATATTTATAAGTAAATATGACACACTGATTTTTATATTTTGTTATTGTTATATGCACAGATTGTCACTTTAATCGTGAAGCTTGATGTCACAATTTTACTTCACAAGAAACTCCCCATTGTACCTAAGAGCACATACAAATAAATACGCATAGAGTTTACCAATAATCGGCCACCATCGATTCCGTCCACTGTGTTTTGTGTCGTTCCGTCTCTCGGATAAACCATCTGTGGTTTTAAGAAGCGAACGGCACTCAATCAGACCGGTTCATGCAACATGTTGCCAAATCATACATTATTTATTTTGTATCTACTAAATGACGAATGTGTAAGAAATACGTCAGGTGTTAAGGTTAGTTGTTTAGCATTTATGTTAGGGTGATGACGTAATAATATTATTTTCAAGGATATATTTTATCGTTTTATTTTATCATTTTCACTGACGCCAATGTTTAATTAATTACTAATCATAACATTTTATGTCACCTCAATTAATATATGTGTATATTTGTGTGTAAGTTGTCAATATTGAAATCTAAATGTAGCAAGGAATGTGTAATTTTCATTATTTTTTAGGTATTATTCCCATTTTAATACACATAACCAAAATACTGTTACTGTTTCAGTTTGTTTGTTGTAATGTAGACATCGGTATATAAAAAGCACAGTATTGAAACAGAGGATTTGTTTTCTACCAAATTTCATATCTATGGTGAGTGAGCCTAAAGCCACTAATCCTAAGCATGAAATTACAAATAATGAGACAGAAATGAGCAAATCATAACGAATCACCATACATTACTTAAACGAATCACCATACAATAAAAAGATAACTTATTCTGGAATATTATAAACTCAAACGTATGACAAAAGTTATAACTTGATATTCCACTATATCTCCTATATAAGAACATGAAATTTGATATTTAACAATCTTCACATGTTCCCGGCTCGCTCTCGTATAACGCCATTCACGTCGAAGACTGAACGATGTCATTAAAAAGCTTTTAATTTTTGATGCTTTCCGTGTTCAGTGCTTCGATACGTGGAACTGAAATGAACATTATTTTTATATACATAGAATTGTAATAACATGTTTTAGTTAATGTACATATAATAGCGACAGCTTAAACAGGACATATTTTGCATATTACACAGATGTTTCATTATCATATATTATCATCATCAGTATACCCTCGTTGTATATTTAGAGTCAGTAAAGCTTAAAAACCAACGTCAAATGAAAGTGACATGAGGTTAGAGAGATAAAATTACAAACTTTTTTCTCCTCCGGAATACCGTTCACACAATACACTGTTCTGCTCTCTCTCCGAAGCCTCCGCATCAGGGAAACGACACAACAAGCATTAGAGTCGGCATTAGAAGTAGCCCAACAACGATACGTGCATCATACCCCTTTGTGACCCGGACAATGCTGAGGGCCTTTTGTTAGGCAGCGAGTGCAGAACGCGTGTATTCATGCACACGAATCAGCTCATTACTGGCTTTCCTGCGCGTCGTTTCCTTCAGACGTCTTGTATGAAAACAAATGTGGCTCGTTATTTCAATAATACATAATGGTTTCTTAGTTTTTTTCACTATTCGTATGGAGATACAGGCTTATGCAAGAAAGGTCGCGTATGTGATGAAACAACTTTTGGATTATAGCAGTGTTGTTAATAATTACATTTTTTTATTGTTTATATTTTGTTTGCATCATTCTTTATAATGTTTTTTGTGTGGCTGCAGTACAAGATTCTTGTTATGTGATTTGAACGAGTGTAAAGGGCAAATACATTAGAAAATAAAATATAATACATGAGTTGATTTATCTTAAATATTCTTTCAGATGTACGGACTTGGACTAGCCTTAGAAAAAAATGTGTACCTATTGAAGTTTCAATATACCTATAGATAGATATACCAATATACCAATAGATTTGTTGGGTTTAATATGTTCATTAAAGCTGTTTTTTATTGTATTATTTTTTTATGTTTGAAGTGGGATTACCGTTCGGAAGGTCTTTCCCGGGTTCAATTCCCGAGTCGGGCACTATTGGATATTTTTTAGATTATCTGGTAGTAGACGTGTGCCCGATGTATGGCAATAGGCTCACCACCTATTCCATACTGGGACGTAAACTGGTGAATCGTGGAAGTATATTACGCACCTCCGCCTAGTTCCTCGGGGTTATAGGCGTGATGTTACGTTTATGGTATCTTAACAGAATGGAATACGCGCTCTAAAATTGATTTAGCGTGGTTCTTCTTATATTGACATATATTTCTTTATATAGAATTGCAGTGAATTGTAAATTGTGAAAAAGTTGTCAAATGTATTATAAAAACGTAAAAAAACATAACTTCACGCTTGTAATCCCCGCAGGAGTAGGCAGAGGAAAGCCGAATATTATGACGATTCACCAGTTACGCTTACGTCTCATTTTCACGTTTTTGTCAATCGTATTATACTCATATATATTTATATTCATTAGTCTGCTAACAACACGGCTAGCGTGGCAGATTATTGACGTACTATTCCTTAACGAGATTCATGTCCACCAGCAGAACGATAAAAACATGGACGATGTACTCTTACTTCTACCGCAACTTTGATGAAATATTTTTTTTCGCTTCCTATTATCATCTTTGGTTAATTAATCGCACCAATTCACAGATGCTCGTCAACTATAACATTCAAAGAATCGGCTCGGATGCTGCGCGCACCGCAGCCGCTAATCCGCTAATGCTCGCGACACTGAAACGAGGACGGCGGCGCCGTCAGGCTAATTTGCGCGCCACAAAGGGACACGCTAATTAAAAAAGTGAGTCGACACAATGTGTCACAGCGCCGCGAGTCGGAACTCCGACAGCACGGGGTCGTTTGTGCGAGGCGAGCCGAGCTCGGATTGTTCGGTGCGTCGTTTGTGAGCGCTCTCTGTGGAGTAGTTTGTGACGTCCTTGAAATGTTTTTTATACAGTTCTGCGACGTAACACGACATCACGCCGGTAACCCCGAAGAGGGAGGCAGAGGAATGTATAACACTCCCACGTTTCACCGGTTACGTTTGCGTCCCGCTATGGAGTAGGTGGTCAGCCTATTGCCACGCATCGGGCACATATCCAAACTTTGAGACATCAACATTACAAAAAATATAATCGTCATAATTATTTAACCAAATCTAATTAATTTTTTAAT
>DWEI01004702.1:0-11439 GCA_018245875.1 Mysoria ambigua
GGTAAACTCAACACATTTTTATAATTAACATAAACGTAACTGATGAAATGTGAACTCCACTATCTTCTTACCTCTTCGCAAACAACTCAATACTACTTTTTTATTTGAATGATATTAAATAATGTAGCAACGAGCTCATCGTCGGCGCGGAGACGGGTAGGCGAGCGCTAACAGGCGCGCGGCGAAGTGGCTGGCCCTTATTGCACGTTTTTGTACCGAATGATGATAATTTCACCATGGAGTGCTTTTTATGATAGAGGAAAGATTTGGGCCTATTTTTCCTTTCCCTTTTCATAATGGTTATCAGCTGGTCGGCTGTGGGGTGTCTGCTTTAGCACAAGCGTATTTTGATCTTGGTTGGTTTCTGTTTTTAATTTGTAAGACAAAATTTAACAAATGATAACTACCTAATCACCTGATTTACAATATTATAAGTTATTCACTGCCGCGTCGGTTGAGATGCTAGCGCGACCGCTGACATAGAGGTCTTGGATTCGATCCCCGTATCGGGTACTATTGGATGTTTAGTACTTAAAATTCCTTTTGCTTAGAAATCTGGCTTGGGTCCTGTGCATGGCAACGGGCTCACCCCTATTGCTGATTGAAGTGCTTTACATTTCTCCGCCTACCTCTTCGGGCATTACAAGCGTGATGTTACATTTATTCATATAAATACCTTAGAATCGATCGGTAAAACAACGAAAGGAATGGATAGCATTTTTTAATTCCTTCAATGTAAAACGATCTTCGGGCAATTAACGCAGTGTATCGACTTCAAAGGGTTTTTTGTGGACTTAAGTTTCGTAGCTTTATTGAGCAACCCTTTTGTAAGGACTCTTAAGTTAATTTGGAAAGTCTAGAGGCAAAAAACTCTAGTTGATTTCGCAGGTATGTTCGAAGGGTACAAAATGTACGCTACAGAAAAAAAATTGTTTATATTATATATTAATAATATGTACCTTAAAATAAACGTAACCAATAATCCTCATAATCCTCAAAGAGGTAGGCAGCGGAGTGCAGCACACCTTCGACAGGTTTTACGTTTGTCTCAATTTACGTCTCACTATTCAATGGGTAGTGAGCCTATTGCATTACACTGGGCACAAATCAGGACCCCAAGCTGTTTGATATGAATTTCAATTAATTTTCTAAGTTAGAAAAATATGATACTACTCACCCTGGGAATCGAGCCCAGGACCATTCGATCAGTTGTCGTGTCTGCAACCGCTCGGCCAACGAGGCAGTCAAGTAAATATATTTTTACTTTTATACTTATTTATATTTTTTTCTTTTATACATATATCAAAGAATGTTCTGACTCATCGATTGATTCATAATTATATAGGTTTCAGTAGGGAAAGAAGGAATATGAAAATTGGATTACGGCTTCGTTTAATAACGTAAGCGTCTGCACAGAGAGGGTGCTCAAAAATAACATTCGTAAGGGTGCGAACGAGCGGTGAAAGTTCATCAGTCCTCAAAAGAGAATCGTGAAAAGTTTTACTTATGCTTCGGGTTACGGAGAAACGTTTGTTGGATAGTTTTTTTTTGAAGATAATTCTTACCAAAAACGGATACACGATGAATGTATAAATGAAATTTTGTTAGTGACCGAGGAAATAAAAGTTTAAAGGCTATGAAGTCTCTTCGCATGATAATGGAGGACATTATATAATTAATCGATCAACAATTTAAATCGGAATACACAAATAACACAGTTTTAATTGAAAACTCCGTGATGTTTTGATCTTTTTATATCCACGACTAATGAACAGCTTAAATCATTATACGTTACGGAATTATGAATTTTGTAAATTGGACCGACAACTTAATCATACTAAATTTAACACATCTCAAACATAAGTACGTTCAACGACGTGTCTGTGTTTTTGAGAGGCGTATGATAGAACAATACTGGTCGTATTATTATATGTATATGTAACTCCGTGGAACATGATCTACGTTGTGTAGCGTCACGTTGACACGTCACGCGATACGTCACGTCGTGTGGATTGCGGACGACGGGCGCAGACGTGTTGTGACGTGACACGCGATTACGGGGACTCACGAAATGTCACTAATCGTCCGTGACACCGTCGATTGTTAGATACAATTTACAATTCGTACATTTCAAATGAACATCTCGTATCGCCGAGTATCTTTGCAATTACCGTTTGAGGTGGTAATTTTTATAACCTAGAGATTTTCAGAGGTGACGTGTATAAGGGGTGAGGTCTATGTTCAACGCGACAGATTCATTTATCCATGAGATAGAACATTGCACTAATTCTTCGAATTCGGTAAGGCGAAGGTCTTTCAGAAGGTCTTTCAGCTGCGGTAATATAAAATGATCGATGATATTGATAATGATGATATTGGAGATGATGATATTAAAGATGATGTAATTGTAGACGGTGATCATGATGATGATGATATGTTATATTTCTGATTTACACTTTGTGACATAATGTTAAATGCTTACTGCGACTTTATAGTCGTTTTTATAAAATATTCTCAAAGCACTTGGAATACCCTAAGTGGAATGCGAAAAAATAACATTTGTTAAACCAGTTTTTAAATAAAGCGCCTCTTTATAAAAAAACGTTTTATTGATGAAATTAATATTGTATCATTCGTTGTCAACATAATATGAATGATATTAGGCGCTATTGTGCTCAATTTTATTAAAAAATTCTTCCGAAACCAGATAACATTGGCCTCCATGAGGAAAATCTGTGAGAATCATCCTAACAGTGTTATGGAAACAATTTCATAAATGTTTTAAAAATTGAACATCTGTAAGTATTACAAAAGTTTATAAATACAAAATAAAATACTCCAATAAGAAGCCTTTCTTTAGAATATCTTTTCATCGACACCAACAATAAAGTGTTTCTTGATAATAAGTGAAAGAGCACAGCTGAGGGCGTTTTTAATTGTAAAGAAAATTCAATATTGGCTGATATATATATTTTTTGTAACGTGATATCTTTTATATTTCGTCTAAATAGGCCCGGTACACTTGACAATACAGCTTTGTGAACTGTTTGCGAGCAGCACGCTGGAGATAGAATATGTCACGTGCTATTGTATTAGGCTTCCTGGTGCAATCCGCCGCGACCTGATGGGTCCGCTGCCGCGGAGTAAATAGATTCGCCGCCAGTCTCGTGCACTCGAGTGCGTCAGTATCCGTAAGCGCCGCCGTCGTTTACGTGATATGAGCATGGCATTGTGCGTTGTTGGTTCACTCTTAGTATTTTAGTTCCATTCAGTTTAGTCCAATGTATTTTACTAATTGTTTACTCTACTCTTGTGTCGACTTCGCAGTATTGGGATCCATTGGATATTTTAAACCTAGATTTTCTAGTAGTGACTCTGGATATGTGTCCGATGTATGGCAATGGACTCACCACGTATTACGTAATCATGGCTGGTGAAATGTGGGACAATACTACAATACTCTGCCTAACTCTTCGAGAATTTAAGGTGTTATTTTACTTTGTGTTCTCTATTCTTCGTACGTTTCTATAAAGCTTTGTATTTTCTTATTTTAAAATATTGCTGGATAGTAATCGTTTTCAAGCAATAAAACCAAATTTGTGCTCTCAATTCTTAATATTCTGTCCTAGTTAAACATCTGCTTTTGTTATTGCGGTTTTTCTCCTCAAGTATCAGGTAATATGAATCACTAACAGCCTTAAGTTTGAACGAGATTATTAATAATGTGATTTTGGTAGAAGGAGTTTTAATATCTATGTACATAGGTTCAGAATATGGTTAATGTTAGGATAATAATAGTTTCTGTTATATTCTTTTTATCTCGTTACAGTAAGTACCTTTTGGGACGACCAGAGAATTCTGGGGTGCCATACGTCCTAACAAAACTGATTAATTTCTTCCACAATACAACATTAAATTGTAAAAAACATTTTAAAAATTTTCTTACAAATCGAAACAATAGATTCTTATATCATTTAAGTTGACACGGAAAAAAACGATTTGTACGGAAACAAATCGGATCGGAGATTCAACTTGCACGGATCTTAGATATCATTGAGGCGATAGAGAGATTGTGAAGCGATTCACTAATGATATGAGCAAGTTTGAAAGCATCCAATTACTGTTTCCGATATTTCTATCTTTGATCGTTTATTATACAATACTACCATGTGCTGAGGATAACGACGGCAAAAAACATACGAGACGATCCAACTGAACTATCGGTCTCATTGATGTATGAATTTAAATACCGTCCGATTTTATTACTATTATATAACTTATATTTTATTCATTTACGAATAATTTGAGTCATACCTCGAAATAATGACATGCCGTGGGAAATGACGATGGAGGTATCAGATTCAGAGCTCTGTTTGAGTTAGGGCTGCGCGAAAGGTCTGCTTTTCAATCTGTTGATACATTAAACTTGTCCGAATATAACCGCGGGAGTGACAGAAGAACAGTCTCAACCAGCTTAAATATGTAGGAAGGTGACTTAGGGTTGACACCCGCACAGCCTCAACTTTCGAATACGATAAGATTAAACGTAACCTCACGCCTATAATCTCCGAAGATATAGGCGAAGGAATGCAGAACACTCTCACGTTTTACCGGTTAAGTTTACGTCACACTATGGAATAGGTGGTAAGCTTATTGCCATGCATCGGACACATATCCAGTCTCTGAACTCTAGACAATTTAAATTAGAAATTTTTGTAATGTTCGAGCCGAGAATCGAACCCGGGTCCTTCCGATCGGCAGTCACACTTGCAACCAACACGACCAACGAGGCAGTAATAAGTTTAAATTTATTATTATTCTATGGATAATAAATAAAATACTACATATATTTAACTTAAATCGGAATATAAATAGGTACACACTAAACTTTATTTCTTGAGAAAATGACACTCTCCATCCCCGCCACGTCTGGAAGAGATCTCTATGGCTATAAGCCGCGCCATTGTACATTATATCTTATGTATGTTTTTTCAATGTATATAAAAATAAAAAAATATGTTACTTTCATATTCATGTACTTATTATATTGCGAAATACCTTAAGTTATCTTTGATTGCCTTGGTCGTGTTGATTGCGAGCACGACTGCCGATCGACAGGTCCTGGGTTCCTATCCCGGATCGGGAACTATTGAATTTTCCTAACATAGATTGTTTATTAATCACTTCGAGTCTGGACATCACCATTCACTCCATAGCGGGACGTAAACGTAATTGGTAGAACGTGGGATTGTACTACAGTTCTCTGCCTATCTCTTTGGGGATTACAGGTATGCAGTTATCTTTAATAAATCACTCATTAATATTTCGCTATCAGTTAGTACAATAGTTGAATTATCCCACGTATTCTAGTGAATGCAACCCTACGTGGGATAATTTAAGACGGGTCGTCTCGTTAATGACATTGACGCGAATGATCACTGGACCACGCCGGTCGCCCGGACACTTGTCAATGTGAAGGATTCACGCTGGCTGCGGGCAGCACTCTCCATTATTCAAACATGTACAGTGGGAAATGTTACAGTGGAAGATTTTTGCTGCTTCAACACGTGTCCTAATTATAGCCGAGTTGTAAACTGAGTACTTAATTTGACCTTATTAGTGATTTATGTTAAGGACTCGTATTTTTTAACAATCAGTAATTTCTCTAATAGACAATTTGCACGCTTGAACTTACACTCATATTCCCCGGAATAAGATGCTGAATTTTAATTGACTACAGTCTTATTGTTACGTTTCTACTGGTTACTAAGACTTCTAGTTAGTATTAACTTGCAACTAAGTTGGAATCAATTTATAATGGAAATTCAGCACTGTTCGTGATATTAATCTACATTCAATCAGAATCGCAGCGGCAACCACACCAGATGCATGATATATGTATTGTTGCGAGCCGAGCTTCGGCAGAAACATGGTACCTACGCCGATTAAAATTCACAGGAACACAGTTTGATTAATTGTCAACGCTCAGGAAGAGCCACATTTAATTGGCTTGAGTATGTGTATGGCGTATTTTAATTTTGTGTGTCACAAACACCAATTGAATCCCCGGATGAACACGCCTTCTTTTTTGGTCAACGAACGTCCTGGAATGCTTATCCAGAAACGGCGTTCGAGATCCGCGTTCCAGATTGTTCGATTAGGTGTTTTCATCTACTCGACAACAGACGGCGCTACATGCAGAAGGTTATAGAATGTACTAGAACTTAGTTATGTCGTGTCATGTACATGTACACGATTATAAGTTCCTAGCAACGATAAACTATTGTAATCTACTATGTTAGATTGCGCAACAGTATTCTCAGATATGTTAGCCCGTTTCTGTCTCCTGTCACAACTATTGTACTTATCTATGACATTGTAGGACACATTGGCTCGACAAATAATACGTACTATTGCCATTTGCAAAGTGACCTATTTTATCATCACCATGGTCATCAGCCTATTGCTACGCTGTCCGTACGCGTTGGCGGGCACCGTGCGCTGGTTCTCGCACCACTTACTCTGCTATCCATCGACAGACAAGGGATGTAGCTTTGCTGACCTACTTATTTGCGTCATTATATTATTTTCAACAATTACAACCTTGTTTTATAAAAGTGAACTTAACATTCAAGGAACAGATTGATATGGGAATAAATGTCGTTAATGTAGAAGTGAGTTCTGTAAATATCTGACCTGCCGTATGCAACGTGTAAGAATATAATACGATTGCAATCAAACTATCATATTAAGGAAACTATCATATTAATTTTCGATGACAAACGAGTCATAAAGTTGGTTAGTAAGTAAGATAGTAAAAGAAGCCAAAGTAAGGACCATGTAAAGTAGTAAAGACGATGAAGTAATAAGTAAGTAAGAAGATGATGTACAGTAAATAATATATGTATATAAACTAAATAAATTAAATTATAATGGAGACTTCGTATAACGTATAAAAATATTAAAATATTAAAATATTTACATATTGAGTATACAAAAGTTTTAAAATATACATCGACATTAATAAAAATAGAGTTAGTTTGTCGAAATTTACGCTACGGTTATGTTTCATAATTGTTTAGGTCCATAAATAAGTGGATGCTATGTTTGGACCTTGTTTATATTTATACGAACTCTATTATACGAAAATTAGACTTGGAATTTATAATATCGTTCTACTCACCACCTATTTTATAGTACGACGTAAACGTAACTGATGAAAATTTGAAAATTCTGCATTTCTCTGCCTATCCTTACGGGAATTATAGGCATGAAGTTGGAGTTCTAGTACTAGAGTACAATGTCAATTGTTTGGAAGTTAAGTTTCGACTTAGAGCCACACGTAAAGCAGAGCTGATTTTAATAATCGTTGATTTTAATAATAATAATTCAACATTATCATCAAGGTTTGGTTTGATTATAATTGTCGTCGTTACAATTTCGATATATGAATTTGGATATATTTTTGGTTATTAATTTTTTTTGTTGTTCTTATATTTAATGTATGAGTGATAAATGCGTTCGGTCTCTAAAATAGAGATACTTGTATGTTTTAATGGTTATTTCTCGGCTAACCGGTAATATTAATAATTTATTTACTTTCACACCCGCTCTCCTATGTGAAGTATTTATTAGGAACTAGTTGTGCCCGCGACTTCGCTTGCGTTGGTTACTCCTCATATTATCAGCTCTTTGCCAGTGAAAGTCCCGTCGGAATCGGTTCAGTCATTTTGGAGATTATTCGGTAGAAAGAGACATATAGTACAATTTTTATTTTATTTTATTGTATAAATACTTTACTTGCTTACCCTTATTAAAAAGTTATCATTTTTGTAATACAGACAGACACTTCAGTTTTATTTACGTGTATAGATTTTATAAAAATTAAAAAAAAATCGCACCATATGCATCGTTCGTTCTCCGTACATTGCGCTTAGTACAATTCAATTAGGCTCAAAATCCACGAGGAGGTCCAATTAACGCGCGCAGAGCTACGAGCGTGTACGATCGATGGCTATGATATATGTGACGTAATTTCGGCCGCGCGCCGCTCCCCGTACAATAACTGTCAGCCGTTTTGACAGCGCAAGTAGTTGCGGCGGCTGTGCTGGGGACAGCGCGGTCTCATATCGCGCGAATGTTAACCAATCGTTTGTCAGCGCGCACATGTAAGCGTGGGTTATATATGTGATATGTGCCCTACAGGGGGCAGATAGTATTATACAGTAGTGTAGTATATTAGTATATATTCATATATAATAGTATATAGGAGTAAATAGTATTAGTGGTAATGGTAGATAGAGTCCAATAATATTTTTATTATTTTATAAAGACAATACGATAAAACGTAACATCTTGTCTGTTTCCCCAAAGTGGTAGGCAGAAGAGTGTGCCGCGATTCACTAGTTGCGTTATACGTTCCAGCATGCCTACTGGTTTACATCGAGCCAAACTTTAAGACTCAGAGTTACTACGAATTTCAAGATGAAAAAACAAATAACTGCTACACCCGGTAATCGAACTCAAACCTTTCTCATCAAAGTCTGTGCTAAATATTAATACTAATACACAATACGATGACTAAATTTATGTTGAGTTTAATTTTGTTAAATTTCATCATCGTCAGCCTATCCAGTCCTCTACTGAACATAGGCTTTCGTTCCAAATAAATTATTATTGTTACTGAATTACGAGTATGGTGGCTTAAAAATAATAAATAATGACTGCCTTGTTGGTCGTGTTGGTCGCAGGTGCGACTGCCGATTGGGAGGTCCCGGGTTCGATTCCCGTGTCGAACACTACAAAATTTTCTAATTTAGATTTTCTAGTATTGGTTCGGAGTCTGGATATGTGCCCGATGCATAGCAATAGGCTCACCGCTTATTATATAGTGGGACGTAAACGTAACCGGTGAATCGTGGGAATGTATTGCATTTCTCTGTCTACCCCTTCGCGGATTATAGGCGTGAAGCTACTTTTCCGTCATGATATAGTACTGCACCCGGTATATGGCAATTGCCACACCACGTATTCCATAGTGGGCTGTAAACGCAACTGGTGAATCGTGAGAGTGTACTCATTCATTCCTCTGCCTTATTCTGCATGGATTACGGGCGTGATGTTACGTTAACGTACAATAAAATTTTGCGAGATTTTCTTAAGCGATGGAAATTTTATGACTCCTTTAACAGTGATAGTCTATTTTAGTATTAGCGGGAAAATGCAGGGCTCTAAAAACTCTCTAACTCACATTTTGTCTTTTTTTATTTTCTACAAAAATATATACAAAATAATACAATATATACACTATACAATACACGCATAATATACAACATACTATTCACTGTTGGGTAAATATTATAAAATATTTCTAATATCTAATGTGAATCAAATCCAGCCATTACCGCAGAGTACACGACAAAATTTACATAATTATATTTATCACCACACTCTATTGAATTAAATGTTATTAATATTGTAGAAGTTAGTAAAAGTAAATTAAACAAAATAGATAATTTATAAGAAAAAACTGTATAAAAACTTCTTTTTATCCAAATCCGTGGATAGCCCTTATTAAGACCCCTCGAAATGTTAAACGAACTGTTGGAACATACACTGGCCATAAGTTACCCGTTGGTGCAGTGTTACTAAAACTGACCGTTGCGCGGGTCGTGGGATTAATTCCCACCTAGAATAAATATTTGTGCGATGAACACACATATTTGAACTATCTGGGTATGAAAAATATCTAGGCATATAACTATATATTACTATGCATAATATATGTATGTATAGTTTATCAGTCCTTCGGTTTCCATAACAAAAGGTTTTTGATACACATTGACGGTTCAAATGGATGTGTGTGGAGATGTCTCAAGATATTATTATTATTATGCATACGAAATTCTTTCACAGAAACCATCTTGTTTATCATTTTGCCGATGGCAACGCGTAGGGTTGACCTACAGTCCGCCACACTGAACAATTGCGAAATCTTTTCTACCATTACGAAAGCTACAGGTCCCGTTACAAATGGCAACCCTGTCTAGAAGTCCGCGGCTAGCTGCTGAATTAACATATGCACATAATCCGCTATACAGCGGCCCGAGGAGCGCGCGAACATCGGGCAATAAATAGCCAACAACGTACTGTGTCATCTCGTGTTGTTTCCAAATACACTGGATCTCGTACACACGTATGCGAGTTTATGTGGAACTCGTAGCTTGTACGGTCGCAGTTTCTAGAATGTTCTGTTTATATGTAGGTATAACGCAGTGGTATATTGGTGATAGTTTAAGGTAATTTCGAATGTTAGCAAGGCTACCAATGGTGTACCAGGGATGTCAATTTCCATCCCACGAGCGATGACCTCACCAGCTCGCTGCAAACAGAGGAGGTTCTGACGACCGACGGATCGCAGTATGGCGCAGCCTGCGTAGATAAACCAAAATCCCACGGCCTCCTAACCGGCGTGGTGGTTATGGACATAAAACTTCTTTATTAGGGGAAGACTTAACTAAGTTTAGATGAACAGTTCCATAATAAAAAGGCTGTTGATAAAATGCCCAGTTTTATTAAATATACACTTCAATAAAGGCCGGTGTATAGCAATAGGCTCACCGCCTATTATGTGTTGGAAAGCACGCGTAACTGGTGGACCTTAAGAATGTATTACGCTCATCTGCCTGCCTCTTCGAGGATTACGGGCGTCATGTTACGTTACATTTAGTTTAATAATCGCCCCACTAAACGTGTTAATTCGCAAGTACAACATCAACATTGTGCAGTATCCAATTTAACAATGCGTTAAGGCGCAGTACAGTGTGCTGTACATTATGTGGAGCAGCTTAGCGGAAGTTAATAGAGCTTTGCAGTTTCGCCACCTAACGTACGCCGTGCTCGCCTTGGCTCAGACTACTGGACTACTTGTATATTGAACATGGTGTATATGTAACGTCACGCCTGTATCTCGCCGACGAGGTAGACAGGGACACGACCCACCGCGGAATGGGGTCTAGGTCTATATCCACACGTCGTGCACAAATCAAATCCACTTTAAGTAACTACTAGACGATTTAAGAAGAAAATTTGAGTTTGAAAAACTCAAATTTGCACTCAACTCGGCCTTTAATTCACTTATTAATATATAGATTATTTGGACTTTCATTGAAAATATTGATCTATATAGATACTAATTATGATGAATCTTGTTACATGCTGAAAGGTTTTGTGTACTTTTTTATATGTGTTAATAAGGTTTTTATTATAATATTAAATTAACTGCTTGTGAAAATCAGAAGACAGGGCGCGATGTTAGCCATTGAAGACCCGTGAAGGTTTATGTTCTATAGCAGAATTAAGGGAATTAAGGGCGTGATAAAATCTTATTATTTTATATATTTCACATGTAAGGCTGTTAACTGCAGCGTTTTTAATGAT
>DWEI01004703.1:0-11437 GCA_018245875.1 Mysoria ambigua
CCGGGACCTCTCGATCGGCAGTCGCATCTGCAACCAACACGACCAACGAGGCAGTCTAGAAAATCTAAATTAGAAAATTTTGTATTGTTGGACCCGGGAATCGAACCCGAGACCTCCCGATCGGCAGTCGCACCTGCAACCAACACGACCAACGAGGCAGTAACTTTATTAAGAACAAATATATATATATATATATATTTTAAACTTAACTTTACGCAAATTGAAAACATTTTCACAGAAGTAACTTGATCAATAATAAAAATACAAAAGCAAGTCCTTACAATCAAGTGAAATCACACTGATCAAGTTATTTAACCATGAAAACAAACTATCAGGTTGAGGGTGAGAATTATTTAACATCCTGAAAGTAAAATGGCATAAGTTTGACTGTAAAACAGGAAATCAAAAACTACGGATATAAAGACAAAACAAAATTGTTTGTTGCAATGTTCAGTGAAGAAGTTACGCTACATTGTTGACATTTGTAAAGTCATGTCACGCAAGAAAGTTATAATTAAAAAGTGTGATCATACGTTAAAAGTGAGTTAGTATCTGAATATTAAGAATTTAAACTACGGGCCTGGACAAAATAATACGTTGCACTAGATAAATAAATAACGCATAGGGAACAGCGCCGCTTGCTAGTTGCTAGTCGAAGGAAACAGACGCGTATTATTTATCTGTGGAATTATTGTAAATCGTCATCGCGCGGCTTGTCGTTTAATGGTGAAATACCGATTGTTTTTCCTGTCTGTATTTTATTATTTAGATTGAAATGTTTTTGTAAAGTGATCGATTTCTAACAATATGGTTATTCTGCAGTAATTCTGCATGTATATTAAAAAAATCGTAATTTTTACGTCTGTAATGCACGAAGAGGTAGTTAGAGAGCGCTAGGCAGTCTTACTAACATGTACTAAACAAGCTAACGGTATCAACTGTCCTTATTCATGGAGTCCTGTCAACCATTTACCACCCAAATTACCAGCTAATAATAACTAGACTGTGTCATCTAAGTTCTATAATCTTAGTCTAAATCATGCGGTCACTAGTGAAGGGAGTCAGTCGTGACTACTTGAACTAAACTAAGAATAGGAAACTTAGTGTTAAATTTACTTTAACTTAACGTCTAGGCACACTTAACTTCTAGAGTATGTTATATCCTTAGTCAGTATCGTGCCAAGCGGCCGAACTTTCGCACTTTATATCCTTGTAATTGTGAAATTTGAAAAATGTCCCCATAAATTATGGACTCCGAGTACGCGGAGCGCGGATTACGTTCCATGGAGACGTGCGCTAATCGGGTCAGTGTGGGGTCGAGCGATTAATTGTCCGTGAAACGACCCCCGTCTTACTTCCTTTCCACCAAAATGCCTCCTGTGTTACTGATATTATATTGGCCTTATTGGAACGGGCGAACTGACGCCGGTTAAATAGCAGGCGACCAGACGAAATTAATGCATTTTGGCAAGTGATGAAACCTTAATATAAACACATTTGCAATGTCATATTAATATAAATTAAACAGATAACATATAGCAACATTCACACATGAATCTACAAAATCAAAAACTACCAACCATCCCTTTCCATCCTTGACCCCCGCCCCGCTTCCCTTATGCATTGGCGAATGGGCTACTTAAAGCGCCTAGTGAAAGACAATACTTAATATTACAGTTTAGTGAATACTTGTTATCAACGCCCGTTAATAATATTTGGTGTGACACATACCACTCTCCCATTTCAAATTAAATTTTATAGACATGACTGACATTATAGACATGATTTTACAGACTGAATGTCAAATACAGCAATGTAGCAGGATACTGACTAAGGGAACCGTCAAGTTAGAATTGGAATACATTGTTAAATAAAACAAAAATTAAGGTAGGAAATACTCAAGGAATATGATGAGCAAATTTATTGTCGTCGCTGCTCGCTTCACATGTAGCGACGAGGAACGTGGCCACAGCAGCGCAGATTTGTCATCGTTCCAAAGAGTCGTACTATATGATTTCAGATACGTATCTCTTTTCTCGTAGCGGACAAAATAGCACGTCAGGTATTATCTTGTGTTTATGGTGCTATTAAACGACATTAACTCGGTGAACACGCGATGTCATGGGATATTTTTGTTCCATAATAAAAACCATATCGGCACGAAACTGGAAAATTTCATAATTGCCACAATTATCCGCTTCAGTCGTGCTTCAGGGTGACCATTCGTTTGTCCAACGCTCGATTCACCCGTACACGATAATTGTACTTGAACTCGGAACTGGACTAATATTACGTACGTCGCACCGAATCACGTCAATATGAAATGATGCTCACTTCAACTTGACTTACCGGCGTTTTTCTGTTCTACGTATTTCTCGCTTGCAATCCCCGAAGAGCTACGCAGAGGAATGCAGAACACACCCACGTTTCACTGGTTACGTTTACGTCCCAATGTAAACATACACCGGGCGCACATCGGGACTCCGAACCACTGCCAGAAAATCCAAATTACAAAATTTTCACACTACACTATACAAAGTATTGACAAAAGTAATAAAATACATTTAAAGAACGTTACACGTCTTTGAGGACAATATTATTATATCTGTATAGTATTATTTTTGCTTTTGTTGTTTTGTATACAAAGTAAAATACAGCGGAACTGAGGATTGAGGAAAAATCGTTGTAAAAATTAAGTTGGATACATTTAAATTAAATGAACTGCCACGTTGTTGGTCGTGTTGGTTGCAAGTGCGACTGTCGTACGGAAAGCTCCAGGTTCGCTTCTCGGGTCAAACACTACAAAATTTTCTAATTTAGATTTTTTTGTAGTGGTTCGGAGTCTGAATATATGCCTGATGCATGGCAATAGGCTCACCACCTATTCCATTGTTGGACTTTAACGTAACTGGTGAAACATGGAAGTGTTCTACATTCCCCTGCCTACCTCTTCGGGAATAACAGGCGTGAAGTTACGTTAAGTGAAGCCATCTTACTCTACGTGATCAATTTGACGCATAATACATTTTGGACTTAAATGCCAAAAAGGATGCATACGATGTAAAACACTTAATTTGTTAATGCCGCTAATAAACTCATAACTCGTATTTAGAAACGTCTGGGTACTTTGCAGTTTAAACAGGAACACTGATATATAAGCCGTGCAGCAGCAGGATTTATAGGCGTGAGAAATAATGTCCTTGACCCAACAAACCAGATGACTTCACACTCAGTTACGTCCGACCACACATATCCTCGACGCGTTTTATGTCCAGCCATAAACATTGATTCTCCCAGCTATTATGGATATGTGCATAGATAATTCATAGTAATACGGCAAATTGGCTATCATTTCGCTAAACGACGGACCGTCGCATATAAAGTTTGCGCACCGGCGCCGGCTGGCCTGATGTGAATACTGATACTTACATGAGCTGCAGCGAGTAAATGAAAACGTTCGTTCGACTATGAGACTAGGGGAAACAGTAACCGGAAGCCCGAGTCAAAAGACGAAAATGTTAGACAAGCCAAGTGACTAACCGCTGTCTTTATTCCTCCTTCGTGGCTTCCGTGACTGGAGGAAGCCTGCAACACGTTCCTGCTGCTTTCTCATTCGATAGACTTGGAACATTAATATTAACATTTTAATTATGTTCTAACACTATTCAAAAATGCTTTAATTATCATTTTATGGATTATAAATTATAATCATATCTCATCTACGATCAAAGTGCTTACGATTCCCCATTTGCTAGATCTCACCTTAATATATCGCCTTTCCATCTGTCCTACTGATGAATTTGCTTGCTGCATTAAATTTGCTTAAATATGTTGTCAAATCCATTACGCGTGTTGATGGAGTATTTTGCTTTTCTAATTTATGCGTGAGCTCGTGCCATTCAACAGCCATAAAAAATAAAATTAGTTTTTTTAAAGTACATCCAATCTAATGAAGTGTTATGAAAGAATACTGAGTAATTACTTTTGCTTAGTGGTTAGCAAACTAATAACTGTTCTGATACACTATTCAATTCATAATCATTAGAATCTTATAAGTATTATACAATTCTGTACAAGGACTTACTTTAGTCCAGTGAAAAATAAGCAGAAACATACTGATTTGATACAGACAAATATATCTGTCCGGGAAAACCTGATAAGCTTCTTCAATATTAATAATATTTTTTTTTGTCTTTCCGCCTGTATTACCCCTCTTGGTGCTTAAATCGCCGAGTAATACATAAAATGGTGATATTCGCTAAGTGACTGTCACGTTTATTTACCTACACATCCCCGCTGACTGTATTCATGGAATGTTCTCGAATGGTAATCCTATGTATGATGGATCGAATTATAATTCCGTTCTGTCTGCAGCGCAATTCTCTTCAGGATTTCGTTTGTTTACGTTGAGTTCATTTAAAACAGTTTGTTAAACCTTGTCCTACTGCGACTTTCACATCATCATCTAAGTTCTTAGTTGGTGATGTGAATGATGTTCTGAGTTCAGTATTGTAGAACACAGATTCTCGCTCTGCTAGCGCTGCTGTCCGTAGGGGGCCAAAACTTTTAGCCTTACTTATGTAAGCTGCGCCCTATTGCGATCGGCCAGAAGTAGTTCAACCAGTAATAAAAAGTACCAAGGCCAATTATTATTCATAGTTTTATTCGCTGCAACTCGAAAAAGTCACTAGGATATCACGAGACAAACACAGTACTCATGATACGTAATATTTTGTTATGTTAATCAATCGCCTCTACAGAGTATATTTGAAACTGGGACGTGCCACAATCAGCACCAAACTTAAACAATTATAGAATTGTTCGTACATTCGTTTATTTATATTCGCTCATCTGATTATCCAAAGCTCGATCTATTTAACACTAATAAAACATTTACTTACAGCGTGTGTATATGAGGAAATGTTCTATAATTAGCGCAACCAATTTTAATGCGCAAAACCTAATCGCTTTGTTACAGATGCATTTCCATCGTTCCATTATTTCCTGACAATAGTGAATTTCCGGTCAGCAGCCATGTTCTCCACTGTATTTATTCCGCAAATGCCACTACGTATATCTACGTATATATGCGCTAATTAGCTACTAGCAATTGGCTATGCAATCATCCTGTATTACGCAACCAGTACGTATGGATGTCGTGAAATCCAAAAGCGTCTAAATACGGTATACTATGGCTTGCGAGATGATTGCACATATTCTTGTGTACCTATTCAACTGACCCATTGGTGCAGTGGTTAATGAACCTGCGTGATGCGCGCGGGGAGATGGGTTCGATTCTCGCCCTGAATAAATATTTATGTGGCGTACACAAGCATTAGTTCTGTGTGATACTGATAACGCTGCGCCATTACCACTATCCATGCAGCCATCTATGCTCGTAAATCGGCATTTCTTATTCTCAGATGCACGTGGGTTTTATGGTGCTATTTGTTCGCTTCCGTTCGTTTACGATGTTTTTCGCGGTGTTTCGTTTAACGACGCGAGCTCACATGACGTCATCCTCACATGACAAATGCGATTCGAACAATTTGTCTGTAAAACAAACAAAAGTAATCACAACCAGAACAAACTATTCGTTTCCGGTGTCTAGTCAAAATAACCTTTTTTAACGCCCTTAACATTTCCCATTATGTTCTAGTGTTTCAACTTTCGAGCTAATCAAAATTTAATAAAAAAAATCTAATAAAAAAAATAATAATATCACGCCTGTAATCCCAAAAAAGTCGATAGGGAACTGTAATACATTCCCACATTTCACCAGTTACGTTTAGGTCCTACTATGAAATATGTGGTGAGCCTATTGCCATACGCCCGGGCACTAATCCACACTCCAAGCCACTACTACAAAATCTACTATAGCTAAATTTTATAGTGTCCCGCCTGGAAATTGAACCCAGGACCTCTTTATTGGCGGGCACGTTTGCAACCAACTCGACCAACGAGTTTTTGTATCAACGTTCATAATATTATTCAAAACCGAAACATGGTTAAGGGCAAAAAGTTTTTCTGTTATCCACTTGAGAGCACACGACAGGAAGTTTTTGATGAATTGCAAGTTAACGTTTATGCTTTATTATTTGCGTTATTTTTTTGCGTCCAACCGACCCCGCCGGTCGCGTGGGGCGCGTCGCGCGCCGATCCCGGTGACCGCCGCGACGCGGGCACAGACGTGCACGGTGTGACATCGTCCGACGCTGGACAATTGTATCTAACACACTGTGTTTTAGGAAAGAGCTGGCATATACGATAATCAACAGAAATGATCGAAACAAACACGTCAACGTTATGGAGCAAGACTGAATGTTATAAAACAAGCAATGTTCTATAAACATGCGTAGAATAAATATTTATCTATATTAATTACTCTCTAAGTGAATTGTTAATTGTTTATGAGAAATGTTCAAATAAGTTCTTAAAACGTAAATATTGAAATTTAAATAAACATGGGGAAATTGAATTTTAAAGAAAATATTTAAAAAAAAATAAGAGATAGGACACATGAAATAAAAAGTAAAAGTGCACAACATAGATCCAGAAATACACGTTGTTTTTAATTAAGTGTCTCTTATAGCTATTTTACCCCATTCACTCAGTGATAATTGTTGTCTACCAAAAATGTGAGTAAAGTAGGTGTACGTGCGAATTATGCTGATATACCGATAGTGTGATGTATGTACGGGTGGAATTGGCAAAGAGAAAGTTGCGAAATCCATGCAACACGATGAAAACACGGAAATATTATTACGCTCTGCTGTAACCGGGGAAGCAAAACTGGACTCGAACTGATGAAACTCGACTCCGGGACTGAGCGCGTCGCGGTCAGCCGCAGTGAGACATCCGATCATAAGCATGGCTACTAAGAACACATGTTATAACATGACTTTGATTTGTGTTTTAATAGTTTTATTAAAACTTCTGCCTCGTTGTTCGTGTTAGTTGCAAGCGCGACTGTCGATTGGAAAGTCCTAACTACAAATCCCGAATTGCTGTCTATTACATTTTTCTAACTTACACGTAAAAGTAACAGGTGATAGGTGGATTGTACTTCACGCCTCTGCCCACCTCTTCAAGGACATGCGTGATATTACGTTGTGTTGAAATAATTTTGAAAAATTCCACTATCTATATACATTATATGATGACATATACTCACATGCAGTATGCACAGCCATGTATTTACTGAACATACCTAAAATCACAATATAGATATAACGTTTTGGAATCAAAAGGACTTAACATTGGTAAAACTTGGAAACAAAAAACATTTCAGTAAACATATATATAGATTAAAACATAAAAAGTTTTCTGGCAAACAAAGTTCCCATGTTATATAACATTAACGAATAGTTTGAAGAGCCCTAAAATTTCAAAATTATTTTTGAACTACACAAAAGTAATAGGGCTGCATTTGATGCATGCGCCGCGCAACGGGATAATAGCGTTTGAGGACTTCCTCTTCGAAACAGTTAATAAAGTCGAATATATAGTGTCATAGATATAATATATACACAAATAGACAGATGTAAGTACACATCCTTAGACAATACATTCTTCAAATTATCGTTCTCTTTTTTATCACTTTTTATTAAAAAAATAAAAATCTGCTTTTAAAATTTAGTTTTTTGTTTAGCACTCGCACAGTTAGCACTTTTGGTACACGTACCACTTTCATCTCTGTAACGAATCCAAATCTTCAAATGTACGACAGTAGTCGTAACTCGTTACATTTGAAGTCTTCTTGGATCTTTTTAGTGTTCACATAAACTTTGTATTTATGATTTAAAATTTCACAATTCTCAGTATTTGAAGCTATTAACGAAGAAACATTAAACGTTAATAGTTAGTACTATCTCCGCTGCACATTTCTTGACAGTAAATATCAACAATAACACGAATGGCGAAAATAAAGTGCAAACATATTATTCCTAGTTTATATTTCGGTACTGAAGTAGTAACATTGCGAATACTGGTCGTATAATAAAACGAAAATAACCAAAATTATCGGAAGTAAAGGTTTACCGTAAGTAAAAAAGTAAACAAAATTATCAGAAGTATGTTACCGAAAGTAAGGGTTTCCTTAATACACTTGAACCCGTGAATCATGTGGTATATTAAAGACAATCCTACCGTAATCTAGGTAAGGTCAGGTAGGTACGAATTGGGTCGGGTTACGTTACGCTATGCTACGTTACGCTACGCTACGCTGCGTTACGCTACGCTACGATGTTTTACACTACGCTACGCTATGTTACGCTGCGCTACGCTACGCTAGTCTTGGCCAGGCCAACCTAGGCTAGTTTAGTTGATTAGGTTATCACATGATCGTAAATCGTTATAAGCTCTTTTTATTTATTATCTATCGGTTTCTTAAACAGCTCAAATAGACCTGAAACTTGCTCAAAGAGTGTTGTTACTGAGCAGATCGGCGGTAACACGGAATAGTAACCAACCCGAGCCTTGGTCTGAAGTATACACGACATAAAGAAACGGTGCTATAACAATTTACGCCCATTTCTTGACCCACGTTTGCGCGTGCCCACGTCACATGCAGGCAGGACGCGTGACGCAACGACGCGAAGAGAATTGTCACTTCCGCGCTCGCCTCATTACTGACCACTGTTCCGCGGGGCAATTTGTTTAAATTCTGTTTGTTACATCGACGCTTATATACGCTTTGTCATGTTTATAATTTTACTGCAACGACAGAAATTAAACACAAGTTTTGTAGGATTACGTGAAGGCCCCGTTAGAAGCGATCACGGCCATTTTAGTCCTACCTTCATAACCGATGATACACATACTAATACTAAGATAAACTGAATACATTCATGTTATTAACTCTCCACTATGTAGCCAGTTGCAGACAACTTATTCCGTCTTGAAATAAAATTACAGCTTGTATTCGGGAAAACTTTAATTTATGAAAGTAAAAAAATGTGCAATCAGCTTAAAAAAATACAAAAACATCGAAGAAAATTATTTTTCTTAAGGCATTACTGTACACTTGTTAAATCCTTTACGTTACTTATTTCAAAATCTTTAGAGGTTCATGGATATTAACAGGTACTTACACTGAAATTAAGAATTAATAATATTCAGGTGCCTTTTTATTCGAAGAATATTAAAAAGTTATTTAATAGTGTATCACAAAAAAACGACTCAAACGGTCGTTTTTGAAAAAGGCTGTAAAAACCGCCGCATTTTGATAAAATTGATCAATTTTCGCAACACGCAGTCGTGTAAACTCGTCATTTAGTCATAAACGAAACAAAAGAACCAATCTTCAGTTTTTGTCTTCATTCAACTATTTCATATAATAAAACAAAAATACACAGTTGCCAAAACAAGACTAAAATTATATATACGTAAAAAGGTAATATGACGTCTATAACCTCCGAATAGGTCGGCAGAAGAGTGTTGTAGACTCACACAATACGCAGTAATGATAATAATTTTCATAATAAATATTTAAATTAAAAATTAACCTTTAGGAAAAGTTTGCTTTTTAAAAGGATATAATAAATTTTTAGGCGACGTAAAAAATATTCACATCCTTACTTGTACATACCTATACCTGTTTTATTATAAGAATATTTTTATTACATATACAACTTCAATTTTGAAATAATTTGATGTTGATAAGGAATGATGGAAATAATGATGAAGAAAGAAATTAATGATTATAAAGAAAATGTGTCCAACCTAGAATAAAAATATACTGGTGATAGAAATTGATTCCTAGTGCTTTTGGATTTTAAACTCCTGCTAGTGTTTCGCGCCACGTCTCAGAAGAATAAACTATTTTAAGCCACCGTTTACCTTTCGACACAAATAGATGTTTAATATTTAAACAACGCATAAATAGTACACCATTCAGGATTCTGCCGCTTAGTGGATAGTTGGATAGAACAGCGTAAACACAGAGGTAAACACAAGAGGTCGAAGTATTTCTACCTCCAAAAAATCCTGTATGCAATCGTGAACTATGGAGTCTATGTCTTGATGGAAAAACGTAACAACTTTTTGCTACCATATAAATTATTACCTGCTACTCCATGTGATTATGCTAATCTATCTCAATGCATATTGTCAAATATGAATTTAATAGGCCGTGTGTCAAATGTGTTTAAATCATACTTGTTTCCGAGAAAACTTAACAAAATATATCCAACAATGATTTAAAGAACTATTTAACGAACTGTACTGATGCTAAAGTAATGATGATATTTAAATGTGATGCATATTAAAATTGCATTCACGCTGATGCATATTTAAAGGTTAAAGTAAATATTTAATAACTAATGCGGCAAAGTAGCGTCCACCCTAACCTCTAAAAGGATATTCCGCATTCTTCATTGAGGTCATTGTTGACTTTCCAAACACGTGCCTAATTATAGAGATAAGTTTTTAACAAACAACAGCGATCCCCTTCTTCCATATGAAAAAAAAACAATATATTCTATTAATGCTAGCTCTATCTTTTACTGAACTATGGTTTGATTGTCGCGTTTGTGGTTATTTTAAGCGCGCTGACATCCTTCGTCATATTTATGACCGTAACTAGGGCACATGAGACTTCGCTTTTATTTTACTACCTGACAAGGCACAGACGAGGCCAGTTCACCACAAACCATAGTATTGTTTATGGTCTGTTAGCTTATTTAGGTATTAGACTTAAAAACTCAATAATTTAACTGCAACATATTGTTATTCAAAATAACAGGTAGGTACTAATAGATATTATTATTTTCTTTCTCTTTTTCAGGCACTGAGAAATCCAATGTAGTGTTCAAAGCGGGCTAAGGGTCACTATATGACTCCACATGAGTTAACTTCTGTAGGTAAATAAGTATATACTTTTGTACAAACTCCATCATAATACAAGTGTAGACGATTAAAAATACACAAATATACTTTTTTAAATTGTAGTGACGAAGAACGATGTAGATTGGATCTGATTACAAGTCAAAATGTTCGGTTTTTCTCTCAGTTAATTAAACTTTGTAGGAGGATAAAAGTTGAACGGATTTTAACAGATTACGAATCTGTATTTTTCGATGGGAAGTTATAAGGAAAGGTCAACTTCTGATGATACTCGTATTTTATCCGATAATTTATTATGTATCATTAATATTTTTTGCGTGCTGTTATGATTTTTTGTAGTTGTAGTGAACACCTGTCGAGAGTACCTTATAAATGGTTATTGCAATAATGATTTTATACAGGAAGAAATTTTATTATTAACATGGATGAATTTTTATTATTAATAGCGCCGAGAGATCTCACGTACTTATCCTGCATTCATTACTCTTTCAACATATGTATGTACGTATATTACTATATTAGAAGTGCTCGCGGCTTCGCTCGCGTGGAAATCATTAAATCATAAAGTTTTACGTCGTGGGAATTCTAGGAT